>QDHC01001570.1:0-77682 GCA_013186455.1 Papilio dardanus tibullus | reverse complement strand
GTCTCTAGACCCAGCAGTTTAGGCTGTGCGTTGATAGTTGAGTCAGTTTACTCTTTTATATATATAGATTAGAACCCGAATTATTTGATATTGTTAAAATAATGTCACAACTATATTGATGATATGAAGATGATGTCTTGTAAATGACGAGAAACCAAGTTTTTGGTCATTTGAAAATTATGTAATCGATAATATACGTATTTTTGATCAAAGTCCAAACTTTTTATAACAGCATCGAAAATAATGTGATACAAAATGTAACAAAATATAAATAAGTTTGACAACAATTCCGTATAAGCAATTTATAATAGTTAGTACAAAGTTTAACTATTTTAGTCCTATTTCTGAAATGTTATCCTGGCAACACTCTGTAGGTACCTGAAGGGCTATTACTAAAGGCATAACCGAGTTACATACTACACAATAAATCTACAATTTGGTCGAACTCACCCAAGGTTATGGAGGTTTTAACCATACTTATGTAACATTTCCGGAGGCCTAGTTTTAATCTACTTTCCCTTCCTTTTCCAATAAGGAAGGATGAGAAGGGGAAGTGGATTTTTCCGGGGGAGGGGACGCATAGGGAGAGGAATTGTGCTCTTGCTGTGCGTCCCCTCCTCCGAAGATTATCGGTAGGCAACGTATCTGCAATTGCGGATATCTATGGGCAGCGGTGGCTTCGCTATTTCAGCGAGTCCAGGTGGTCGCTGGCTCGTTTGCCACATTATAATATATGAAAAAAAAACACCGTTACTTATTTATTTTCCCTGTCTTCAGGAATAATGAGAAGAGGAAGGAGAAGTCTCGCGTGGCGGCGCGCTGCCGACGCACCAAGGAGATGCAGATCTTCGCTGAGCTGACCGCGGCTCTGCCCGCCAAGAAGGAAGAGGTGGAACAGCTGGACAAGGCGTCAGTGATGCGACTAGCTATCTCCTATCTTCGTGTCCGGGATGTTGTGTCTTTACGTAAGTATTAACAGGGCTCTTAAAATTCCTTAGTAAATAACGGGGATTGCTTCGGCGTATGGCCGTTTTTTGCGTGACATCGGTCTAATGAAGCGGTAGGGTAACGCAATGCGTTATCTGGTTATAGCAATTAAAATGAATATGGCAACAATCTGCGATGTTGTTGGTAATAAAAACAAATACTGAGTACTAACACAATTCTTATTTTCGTTATAAAGCCCAAGTCAATGGTAAACCCACATTAATTGGCCTTCGACACAATCAAATGACGTAGTCCCAGGCGTTGCCGAGGCCCCGTCCTTGCTACGATGTTTATCACCTTTTTGTTTACATTTAGAATTAGGGTTTGAATGAAACAAATAAAGTTACTTCATGTTTGGATTTTTTTAAACGGCTTATTAAAACCGGCAAAAAGTTTGATCCAATTGTCGGCCTCCTATATGTTCGTATATGTATAGATATTTATTGTTTTTATTGAATCATGAATACTCGTAGCTGTAAAATCTCTGTCTACTTTCAATATAGTGATAAAAATCTAAAAATATATTGTTTCAAATATGAAATCATATTCTGAACAAACCCACGCTTGTCTAGATAAAAAATATATATTAAACAATATATCCACGTGTTTTATCAAAATTGATAAATTGTTTACCGCTTTAAGACTCTTATCCGAAAAGTTAATAATTATCTTTTGTTAAGAACATTTCATACTTATGTGTAACATGTGTTTAATCTATAGTTATTGCAAATTATTCGGATTTATTTTCAATTTAATATGATTAGATAATATTCCTGTAACACCAAATATGGCAAGCGGTAAACATGAGCTCGTTCTAGCATACTGTATCAAAACATTCTTATAAAGCTTACTGTCTCAGTTTTTTGTTTGATTAATGACAGAGACAACAATAAGCTATATGTATGTGTGTGTTTTTATGAAGTTTTCTGCTAAAGAAACCCTTATTGCAAGTTTAAAATTACGCAGTTGTTTTATACTTTTAAAACTGCAACTCCTTGACCCGTCCTCTGTTTTTGAATACCAAATCGATAACACGTTATCCACAGATGGAATAAAAATGTATTCGAACAAATGTAATGATATCTTTATCATCGTATTTCATTGCAACATTGTATTTGATTACGTTTGAAGCTTAAATGATGGCTGTCAGTAGATAAAATGTTAAAAATTTCTGGCTTTAGGCAAATGTTCAGAAAAAATCATGGAATTTTCTTAATATACGAGCTTCTTACCACGGGGACTCGAGCCCAAGTGGAGTCATGGAATCACATTTCCTTAGAACTGTCAAAGTATACAAATGATGCAAATTTTTAACCGACTTCCATAAGGAGGAGGTGCTCAATTCGTCTGTATGTTGTTTTTTTTTCAATTAAACGTCCAATCAAAACCTTAAAAAAAAACCACATCTTTTATAACGATAATTTAGGTTTTAATTCATCTTTATATTCCTAGTACAAGTAGCTGTTGTGCGCGAGTTCTTTCGCGTGGAATTAAATAATATAGCCTATGTTACTTGGGGATAATGTAGCTTTCTAATAGTGAAAGAATTTGAAATGAGCCCAGTAGTTCTTGAGTTATTTCAATACGTACAAAAATACAAAGTTTCTCCCTTTATAATATTAGTAATAGATATGTCCTTCGCAACTACCAAATGTACAAAAAAATATTTATCAAAACTTTAATAATTTCCACGCCTGTCAATATCGTTTAAAAACAGTAACAGCTCTTTGCAATTTAAAGCAAACAACGTCTGAAATAAAAAGCATCGATCGGGAACCTAACGTAAACATACGCACACATACATTTACATTTATACAATACGTTAATCTCACACACACAAGTGTGTATACTTTGTAAGTTCACACACTAACATTAGTAAGCGTCCCGGGTTTCCACAACATTCATACAAAACCTATTGCCTTTTCAGTTTCTCCAGAAAGTATGGTAGAGATGACAATAGTTTCGTGTACATGCTTCTGCAGTGGGAACCCACGCTCACTAAAAACGAGCATAAGCTCATAATGCCATTACAGAGTGGCCAGTTATATTTATAAAAAGACATTCTGTTGCAGGGACATATTATCAAGGAGGTCAATGACCGCGACATGTGTTGCATAATTACTATTTCTCCTCGCCTATTGTTCAAACTCGTTGGACTATTTTTGATCCATAATTAAATCATCTAGCGGTTTATTGGATTGATAGTTATCTATACTACGAGTAATATTATAAAGAGAGAAACTTAGTATTTTTGTATTTATGTATGTATTGAAACATCTCAAGAACTACTGGACCGATTTTAAAAATTCTTTCACCTTTAGAAAGCCACATTATCCCCGAGTAACATAGGCTATATTTTTTAATTCCACGCGGACGAAGTCGCGCACAACAGCTAGTTTATTAATACTGTAAAGTGTTAAATAATATAAAATTTAAAATCCATAGACTAAAAGTTTATTGCAGTAGATATCCAATGGTTTTGATAAACTTTGGTTGGCTCCACATTTTTTATTCAACATTTTCTAGTAAATTATTCTTTACTAGCGACCCGCCATGGCTTCGCACGGGTGCAAATCGGTATAATGTTTGCAATGTAAGCCCTAAAAATGTGTTAATTATCAGTGTTTCTCTACTATATTGTGAATGTATTATACATGAAAACCTTCCTTATGTATCACTATCTATTTAAAAAAACGCATCAAAATCCGTTGCGTAGTTTTAAAGATTCAAGCATATATAGAGACAAATATAAAAAAGCGTTATTGTTATCTATATATATAAAAGAGTAAACTGACTCAACTATCAACGCACAGCCTAAACTGCTGGGTCTAGAGACTTGAAATTTTGCATAGGGATTTCTGTTACTACGTAACCGAGCACTAAGAAAGGATTTTACGAAATTCAACCCCTAAGGGTCCGAAATGGGGGTCCAAAGTTTGTATGGAGAAAAATTATTCCTTTGTCAGAATTGCATGAAAATTGAAATGAGTGCTCTTTAGCATAAATAAATAAGTCTTACATTCAAGGATTTTAAAAATTTTTACTTTGGGGGGCAAAAAAGGGGGGGTAAAAGTACGAATCTTACAAAAATTCTCGCAGCGTAGGTATGAGTCCTAAAGACCTGAAATTTTTCGTAGGGGTTTCTGTTACTACGTAGGAGTGCACTGCGAAAAGATTTTTCGAAACGAAGCCCCTAAGGGTCCGAAACGGGGGTCCAAAGTTTGTATGGAGCAACGTGATTCCTTTCTCAGAATTCTACGAAAATTGGAATGAGTGCTCTTCAGCATAAATAAATAAATTTGCCATTTAACAATTTTACAATTGTTTACTTTGGGGGGCAAAAAAGGGGGCAATATTTCAAATTTACAAATATCTTTCACGGTGTAGGTCAGAATTGCATGAAAATTAGAATAAGAGCTCTTCAGCACGAGGAAAAAAAATTGTCGTTCAAGAATTTTACACATTTTTACCTTGGGGGGCAAAAAAGGGGGTTATAGTTCGAATCTAGCAATATTTTTCACGGCGTAGGTACGGGTCCTAGAGACTTGAAATGTTGCATAAGGGTTTCTGTTATTACGTAAAAGTGCCCCGAGAAAGAATTTTACGAAATTCAACCCCTAAGAGTCTGAAATGGTGGTCCAAAGTTTGTATGAAGCAACGTGATTCCTTTGTCAAAATTGCATGAAAATTGGAAAGATTGCTCTTTAGCATGAATAAATAAGTTTGTCGTTTAAGAAATTTACAATTTTTATCTCGGGGGCAAAAAAGGGGGGTTATAGTTCGAATCCAAAAATATTTTTCACAGCGTAGGTACGGGTCCTAGAGACTTCAAATGTTGCATAGGGGTTTCTGTTCTTAAGTAAAATTGCCCCGAGAAAGAATTTTACGAAATTAAGCCCCTAAAGGTCCGAAACGGGGGTCTAAAGTTTGAATGGAGCAACGTGATTCCTTTGTCAGAATTGCACGAAAATTAGAATAAGAGCTCTTCAGAACAAAGAAACAAATTTGCCATTCAATAATCTTCAAATTTCTACTTTGGGGGGCAAAAACGGGAGTAGTAGTTAGAATCTAGAAATATTTTTCGCCGCGTAGATACAAGTTCCAGAGACTTCAAATTTTCCGTAAGTGTTTCTATTACTACTTCAAACTTGATTTTATAAAGGTTCAAATAAGATGAAAAAATTTGTTTTGAACTTCTAAATTTTAAGCGAACGAAGTCGCTGGCGACCGCTAGTATACTATATAAGGATAAGGATAAACATAAAACATACTAACACAAAGATAAATTAATTCTTGTAACTCACTAGAACATTGTAGGAATGGGCTTCATTGTAGTATTTCCAGTTACGAAGTTTAAATAGCTCTTTCTCATACGAAGTTGTACTTCAACTGTAAAGATCTCAAATAGATAACGGTAATGTCTTGTAGTTTTAGTCAAGCCTAGAAAGATTTCCCTAGAAGTGGTACCAGTTTGTTGAATTAACCAAGGAACATTTAGATAATGGAGTTCTTGAAACATTATCGAACAAACTGAGAAATTGTTTCGTAGAAAAAATAATATATTGCCAAGATTCTCTTTGTCCACTTATCAAAGGTTAACAAGGTGGCCATTGTATGCAACAGAATAAAATTATATTCGACTTTCCTTATTTACTTTAAGTTTTAATAAAAAATACTTTGATTTTACATTATTATAAAATACATTTATTAGTGTTTTGATGTATAGGTCCAAATTCTTTAATTTTTTTTATTATGCTTTATTCTGTTGTACAGTTCTTGTTTTAACAATAGCCTTATGTCTAAAGTTTCCTCAATCGTCTAGAATGTTATTATCATGAATATTTACGATTATCTAGTATTTTATTTAACCTTCTGTAATGCTCTATTTACATACTTAGTTATAACCTACTTTTCTTTACTAGAATGTTATAAAATACATATTATAAAGTTACTTTTGCTGCACTTACGTTTATTCAAAATACGAGTTAATAAAAAAACAATTAAGCGTTTTTGAATTATTATAATGTTTTTTTAAGTTTTAAAACATGTTCACTATTCATTTATCTTCACTCAAAATATTTATGAAGATTCAAGCAGAATATTTCTCTAAGTATTGTTTGATGATGAGTGGACTGTATTTATGTGGGTCTGCTGATGATGATGATGAATGAAAGTCGATGGACGAATTAGGGCATATATTTGGCATAGATGTTACAGCATTGATATAGGCTGAAGTGAGCGCGGAGTGGCGGGCGAGCCCTGAAAGGGCCCCCCGCACTGCTCCCGCGTCGGCGGTTGTGACATATGATGGAACAGTATTTAAATTTTCAATTGATGGTAACTTTATTCGGTTTCAGTCTGTAGTCTTCGTTGAGGTAAATGACTTAATAATAATAGTATTCCGTCACTTACATCTCGAATAACATATTTACGTCGACGTGTACAAAAATGTCATGTCATTGTTTTCTTCATCTTAATTTCTGTAGTTTGTCTACGAAGTCCCAGCGCCTGTAGGGAAAAGTTACAAATACAAATAATTTATTAGTAAAACAAATTAAACGTCTTTTAAAAAGATAAATAATAGCGTCATGTCATTTACAATTAGTATAAAACAATATAGTACTCGTAATAGCTAAACGAATTCAACTGAATAAAAAGCTTTCCTGTACTAACTAAGATTTTTGTTGACTCCTAAACGAAGCGAGGCTGAAAGCCGCTGTTTTAGTATACAATATTTATTGCTAAATAGCAATAAATATTATCATCATGAAGCCATTAAAATTTAAAGAAAGAACTATATCTTTGCTTTGTCACGACTTATTGTATAAATGCACATGAACAACTTTATATCTTTGTAATGTGATCACACACGCTTGCCTTATGATGTTCATTACTATGAAATTGATTGAAACATGTTTAACGTCTGATTCTTTTGTTTCCGATCAATATCAGGGTTACAAAGTAAATGCAATACAAAGCGATTCAATAGCGAACATCAAAAATGTATAGAACCGACAATGACGTTCGATATCTCACACGCTTGGCTTGTCCCGTGACTTATCGAATGTCATTGTCAGTTTCATACATTTTTGTGGATTTCATCAGCGATATCGCCGATCGGAAGATACTTTGGGTAACCCCTTGAACGTAGCGTCGAGTGAAAAAGCCCGAATCAGAAATTAAAATATTTCAATCACTTAATAAGTAAATAGGTACAAAAATATATACAATACTAAATTTATTTCTTTGTATAGCAAACAATGTTAATTAATGGATTTCTTTTGAAATACAATTGGGGTTTTCCTTAGTGTGACCGCAAATTTCCGTCACATTAGAAACTTTGGCACGCTTCGCCACCGGTCGACGAATTGTCGATTCTGGTAGGAAGAATGACTAGCATTTGCAACCAAAGACTAACAATGGAACTTACAATGTACAATTGAAACTGATTCAAGATAAGACTTTTGTATGTAGATGTGAAGAATAAAGTTTAGAAATGTATTTATAGTCCAGGCAAAGTTTCTTTGATTGGGCTAATGCTAGAAAAAAATTAATATTTGCCCAATTGAAATTTTAGTGCGTCTATTCATGCTCCGTTTGCCTTTATTTGTTTCTTGTGTTTCTTTAAGGACTTGTATTTTATATTTTATAATTTTTGTATTTTTGTTTGTATTAAAAAAACTTAGAAACTACTAGGCTGATTTCAAAAATTCTTTCACCGTTAGAAAGCTACACTATCCCTGAATAAAATTGGCTATATTTTCTTTATTTCGCGCGGACGAAATCGCCACCAAAGTTGATCTCTTAGTATATTCGAAATTGTTAAAAATGTTTATGTTCAATGTCCAATCTACGGTCATTTGATATTTGTTTGTTATTGACCAAAGTTTCTTATATCGCTGACTGGAATACTTAATTCCAAACCGCATCAAAACGTGTTTAGCAACAAATTGACCACTTATTTATTGCATGACATTGTTTTAAAAGAAGTTTTTTATTACGTTTCTGGCAAACGAATTGAGTTTTTAAGTTTTAAGACTGAGTTCAGTTTAAAGTTTCTTCATCGCCCTTCCATATTCACTATTAATTTCCCTATAGGTATATTTTTCTTTGCTTTTCCGTACAATTTTCCTCTATAAATTAATTGTTATATATAAATATTTATTTCCCTAGAATTATATTTACGATGTATATTCCAATGTGACGTCACATTAATCCAAATGTAACCGTCGGTTTAGTTGGCACGTTGAACAGACCAATAACCTCATAAAGGATGTGCCAAATCAAATTACTTAATAACAGCTGTAATGTGAAAGGATGTTTGTCGGATACTTTTTGTTATTAAATGTTATTTAATTATTGTTAGGAAACTGTTACCAAACTTGGATAAAATACATAAGGAAAGAGCGCACTCCTCCCGCAAAGGCCGGCAACACATATGTGGTTCCTCTGGCATTGCAGGTGTCCATGGGCGTCGAACTAATAAATTTAGTTGATCCGCTGCTCGTTTGCCCCTTTCTCCTATAAATCAAGTTAGTACATTTCAGTTTAACGCTACATGTGAGACTGATTTTTAAACTTTCGTATTTTTTTTCTAACATGCAGTTGGTAAGAAACGTGATTCTAACCGCGACTTGGAACTCAAAAAACCCAAGCGCGGAAAAAATGCAGTTTCTCACGTATTTTATGCGACTGAAATGTTAATGAAAATCTAATCGATGATAACCAATGTTATTCCATTACAGTGCCGCAGAGTACCACGGAGGCGCCAAAGCTGCAAAGCCCTAAAGGACTGGAAGAGATCCAGTCGGAGTTGTCTTACATGCAGGCGCTGGACGGCTTCGTTCTAGTTCTGTCACAGCAAGGTGACATTGTATACTGCAGTGAGAACATCGCTGAACATCTTGGAGTATCACAGGTGAGACAAAAGCCGATATACTGAACACCGGTTAGTAGTTACTCTGGTACACAGTCAAGGATCACTCCTTTGGGACCTTTAAATGTAGAGTCCCTGCTCGTTTCCCTCTGTAAAAGTGTTATGGAACAAATGGGTGGGAAACATACAAATGTATATTTTTATTTATGCAACATTAGGTTTGCCAGTGAATAAGTCGCGGAGAATTAAAATTTTAACTTGGTAACAAAAGAAACAGTCCAGACTATTTTACTATTTAAAAAATAACTTGGTTATAAAAATAACAGTCCAAACTATGTTCTACATCTGTGCCAAATTTCATCGCGATCCTATGAGCCGTTCTGAAGATATCTTCTTTTTAATAGATAGAGTGATTCATAAGGAAGGTTTTCATGTATAATACATTCACAATACAGTAGAGTAACACTGAAAATTTAGAGGTTTTTAATATGATGTCGTAAATTAACACAATTTTAGAGCTTAGATTGCAAACGCTGCAGTATTTAGTATGAGCATTATACCGATTTGCATCCGTGCTAAGTCGGGACGGGTCGCTAGTTAGTGATAATTAAGATAGAAGTACTCAATCGGGTGATAATATACTTAGCAACATTTATCCATCAATTGTTGCTACGTGTTTTAAAAAAGGTCACTTTTAGCTAATCAAACAAAAAAATCTTCAAAAAACTTTCCAATAAACAATTGATAAAATGTATATTTGATTGATTTGTGACTGTAAATAAATGATTATGAATGATGTGTCACTTGCCTACAATATATTATCGGTTACGTTTCAAGAAAGTTCGATTAGATTATTTTACTTTACAAAATATCATCCAACCTTACGACCTTTGCCAAAACAAAAGAAGCAAAGAATACTAAATTATATATTAAATTATTTTAACTGATAAAGATTTATCATGAATTTTAACATAGTAGTACATACGGCAACAAATTAAAGTAAGAATAGGTTTTCATTGTCGAAACTATCATGCAAGACAGTCGTGAAAATAATTTTTAACATTTGTTTTTATGCAGGATTTTCATTACTGAAAACTTACGGTTATCTATATGCTTCTACGATTATATCTATATCTCGTTCATATACAGTCAAACCTGGATAAGCGAGAATATTTCTTTGGTCCCGGCTGACAACCTTCATAAGGAAAAGACTTGATTAGAGAGAAAACTATACAAGCGAGACAACGCTGTCTGTGGGACTATCGCTTATCTCCATTGAATATTATATTGTAGTTGTAAAGTGCATAACAAGAATATTTTGTAACTTGTAAAATACAAAATTAGCATGCAACTAAAATAAACTAAACCGATGTTTTCTAAACAAACAGTTACAAAACGATCTGAAACGTTCAACGATTTTATGTTAAACAGGTGTCGATTTAAAATTAGTTTTCAAGCTTTTAAAATTATTTAAAATAGGTTAGTTATTTAAAAACTTTCCTTTCATTTTAAACATTGAATTTTAAGACTATAAAGTTGTCGTTAATTATTAAAAAAAAACATATTCAAAGATTTTTATCAAACTTTACAAAGAAATCTATCAGACAATTTTTACTGTTGTTTTTTTAATCCTTATCCTTACATAGTATAAAACAATAACGCTTTTTTACGTTTTTCCCTATATATGCTTGATTTAATAAAACTACACAACGGATTTTTATGCGATTTTTTTAAATAGATAGAGTGATTCATAAGAAAGGTTTTCATGTATAGTAAATTCACAATATAGTAGAGTAACACTGATCATTTAGAGGTTTTTAATATGTTGTCGTAAGTTAACGCATTTTTAGCGCTTACATTGCAAACGCTGCAGTTTTAGTATCATTATACCTAATATCATTACATTTAGTAGCATTATACCGATTTTCACCCGTGCGAAGCCGGGGCGGGTCTCTAGTAAATTATATAACATCCAACAACGCCAAGGTATAGAGCGCAATTTACTCGTATAATTCAAGGTTATTATAATCAGTTAAATGTTTGCTTTGCACTTTCCTATTACACCTTGAATGTCATAGGTGTCTAATTACTTATTTTTTGATAAAGATATAATATACCTATAGTATTGAGAGATAAAAAAGGGTAACAAGGTGTAGATCATGATAAAAATCGTGTTTTATAAGTAACTAGCTGTTGTGCGCGACTTCGTCCGCGTGGAATTAAATAATATAGCCTATGTTACTCGGGGATAGTGTAGCTTTCTAATGCTGAAAGATTTTTTGAAATGGGCCCAGTAGTTCTTGAGTTATTTAAATACAAACAAAAATACAAAGTTTCTCTCTTTATAATATTAGTATAGATTTAACGTAAAGTAATCAATTTTTAACCCCATGTCCTTCAAGATTCTATACGGCTTACATAACTACTTTTTCTATAATAACTTGTAACGCTGTCATAGTTTCTAGTCATCATGGTGGTTTAATTCTCCATGATGGCTAGAAATTATTTGTGAAGAGCTAAGCCATTGAAGAGTTAGACATGAATCAATTGTATTTATTATTTCTACAACATGTTATTTCTATAATATATAAAATTATTATAACTACCCAACCAGTTTCTGTAATGAAAGTTTTCATTGTTATTTAATAAAGTAAAGAGACTACAAAACAGTAAGAAGTTATTTATTATTATCCAAATTCTACTATCCTGCGACGCATCTGAAGTTGAACCCTCCCCGTGTTGCTGTACCTGTCCATATGCTCGGATACCCTATCGCAAACTTTGTATACCCTACTCTGTACCTTTGTATTTGTTGTTACACTTATATCAACATTGATAACAATAACAACTTGATTATCCAAACAATATTTATAATCATATATTTCTATTCCAGATGGAGATAATGGGTCAAAGCGTATTCGAGTTCAGCCATCCATGCGACCATGAGGAGGTGCGGGAGGCATTGCGCAGTAGGGCCGGCCGGCGCGACCTGCTGCTGCGTCTCAAGTGCACCCTGACCAGCAAGGGCAGGAACGTGCACCTCAAGTCTGCTTCTTATAAGGTATATAAGCAAAGTCTCACCATACGGCTTCATTAGACCGGAGTCACGCAAAAAACGGCCTTACGTCATAGCAAAATCTCCGTTTTTATCGCGAATTCGGTCCAATGAAACCATAGCATAACGATCCATAGCTTGACAAGGGACTTTTCCACGCAAACATTTACATTCATAGTTGTTATTGTCTAAGTTTGGATGATCTTTTTGTACCTAGAGCCACCGTTGTCGCTAAATAAATTAAAAACAAAATTATTTTTTTAGAAACTTCTTACCCTACGGCTTCATTGGTCATTTTCATTCATCACCGATGTCGCGCAAAAAACGGAGATTTTGCATCGACGTAATGCCTTTTATTGCGTGTCATCGGTCTAATGAAGCCTCAGGGTTAACTAATAAGTTTTCTTTCCTATTACCTTAATATTGCATTTACGTTTTAAGTTTATTGGTGTAGAAATCATTTATTTTCACAACATTAATAGCTAGGATATTTCTAAATGTCAGATCAATCGATATTGACAATCTAACGCAATTTTACGCGCAATATTTGCATAAATATATGAAATCATAGTAAACGTAGGAGCCGTTAAGAGGTAAAGACCCGTATTTTTCGTAGAATATTGACTGAGATCACATTTCCCCGTAAATGTTTTAATTTCTAATATTACCCAGAATATTAATATTGTTTTAATGACGTTTGTGCAGAAAAGCAAATACTATTAAAGTTTACAAGTGTAGTTTGGGGGAAAACCGTGTTCAGAATTACTAAAGAAATTGCTTTAAAATTCATATTTGTACAAACATTTAGGTAAAATAAATTTCTGATATATTTCTTGACAACAGTCGAATCAATTTTGAATTGATTTTATTTCTATATTATCTCATAGTATCTTGAAACACGTCAATGTTTAACGCAAAGTTTTTTTATACTTCTGTCAGTACGGACCCAAATCTTATCAATAATTAAGTAGCGATAAAACTAATCTATATGCTTTGTCTAGGCAAATAAACTATACAAAGTCATAAAAATCTTTAAACTTTAAAAGACTTCCTAATTATAGTAACAACTACAAATAAATTCAAATTATACTTAAATATTTGCACTACTTGGTGGTTGTTAGTAATCTGTCATTTGTTTTTCCTAATTTATTTAAAACCGTGCAAAAATATCCATAGTTACGGTTTAAATAATTTTTAGTTAAAACATCACCAGGGAAAACACAATATTAGTGTGCGGTTGAAACACATTTTTTAATTAATAAAAGACACTTTTTCTGGGTTGGATAAATTTGTCATACTAAAACCTTGTGATAATTTCTACCCTACTTTTGACCTATTCATTCTATTATCCTCAAACGGACAAATAAACATGTTAAGATTTAATGTAGACAAAGGTAAAGGAAGGCCAAAGAAAGTATGGTTGAAATATGTAAAAGAAGATATTCTCAGAAAAGGGAAGAATTCAGATATGACGGCTGAAGGGAAATTATGGAGGAGTACATCCTGTGCGGACCCCCCATAAGCACAAGAGAAGGATATTGATCCTTTACGAACTATAATTCTATATTTTCCCCAGGTCATACATCTCACCGGCCACATGCTGCTGCCCTCTAAAGACGACAATTCAGAAGCCAACATTGAAAATGAAGATAAAAAGGACTCGGATGTGAAACACAAGACAGGTGCGCTTGTAGCGGTAGGCCGGCCCATACCGCACCCCGCCAACATCGAGATCCCGCTAGACTCCACAACTTTCCTATCCAAACACAGCTTGGATATGAAATTCACGTATACCGATGAAGGGTAAGTTACATTTAAAACTAACGCCTGTCGTTTGTTTCTGAGCAATGAATTACTGAACTTTATTGCGGCTTATTACAACGTAATTCGATTTTTACGTAAATATAATTATTTAATGAATTTAGGGTATATTGAACGCGATTGTGAAGCTGTTAAGAAAAAAACGTTGTAAAGTTTTTATTTTTGTAATAGTAGATCGTAATCCAGCCAAAAGATGGCGCTTTAAACAATTCTTTACGTATATAAAGAGGCAAAATGTAGTTGTCATTTTAAACAGTATGTTACGACGTTTTATACGTCTCACAGGCTGTAGTTGTATTATATCAACAAAAATATCACCTTCAAATGTATTTTGTAGGTTAAACATGATGTGATTTCGCGTCTCCTCACATCAGTTTCGCGATAAAGTTCGAAGTGTTAATGTTTTAGTGAATAAAAAGTGATGTTGAAATTTGTTAGTGGGAGAAATAGTGAAAGTGTGTTACAAGGAATGTTTCTATTTGTTTTGGATTTACGTAAAATTGGCGCGTTATTTTGAAATAAGGGATGGAACAGGTACTATTTGACTTAATTATCTAAAAATCCTCTAGATATATTATTAATAAGATCTCGAATGTTTATAATAATTGATATAAATAATGAACAAAGCCGGAGTGTCGATAGGTCATTCAAGGTTATAGTTGCCGGTAAACATAACCTAATTCATGGAAACTGTAGGTCACATTGGAGAATGACCTTTGGAATCTATACTTATACAGAACCTTTTTAATTATCGAAATGTACAAAATTCAATGATAAATTAGAGATTACATTGTTCAACTTTTTCCACAAAGTACTAATTATACATTGTATACTTTTGTAGTTTGATATAAAGTTTTGGTATTCAACAATATACAAAACTTGTATACAATTTATATTGTATCTTCAAAATGTCTGCTCAATTTACTTAATAAAATATGAAATAACATGGTTACAGACATTTATCCAAAAAAAATTGCGAGTGGAATTTCGAAGCTTCATATAAAAGTATGGAATAATGTTTTTTTTTATTTGTTACAGTTTAATGAACACCCTGGGGTTCGAACCCGACGAGCTGGTCGGTCGTTCCTTGTACGACTACCATCATGCAGCAGATACAGCAAATCTGGCTCACCAGTTCAAATCACGTAAGTTTTTTTTTTATTGTGTCTGATTTACCACATATAGAGGACTTTTTGTCTGCTCTACATACGTTAAATATAAGGTTATAATAATAATAAATAGGGATTTGCAGTAATTTTAAGTTAAATTATAACATCTGCACTTTAGGAAAATCTAAGGTCTTGTAGAGGTCATGAAGGTAACTCAGAAAACGATTTTATACCACTGTCGTACTTGTCTAATGTTAATTATTCTTACTAATATAACTTATAATATGGAAATTATATTTGCTTTTAACGATTTTGTATTCAAAAACACCGAATAAACCGTTCTTCTTAAAAGTACATAAACTCGGTAACAGATGGCGCCACTGTAGTTGTCACATACCACCAGTTGTTAACTGTCAAAACTTCCACTAGATGGCATTAGTAGTTTAATAAAACAAGTAACTGAATTTTAAACTAATCATTATTTGTTAATTATAAAGACAAACTTCATAAAACTGAGAGTTGGTAGACATAGCAGATTTGTTTTTTATATTATTACGTGGCAAACGAGCAAGCGGCCACCTGGAATCGCTGAAATAGCGGAGCGACCGCTGCCCATAGACATCTGCAATTTCAGATGTGTACGACACTTAATCTACGGAGGACGAGACGCACAGCAAGAGGATAATTCCTCTTCCTATACGTCCCTTCCCCCGCTAAATCCATTGATCCATATTTATCGTTTTATTCATTCCCGTACACATGCAACGGTCTTTACGTATAACAATTAATGCCTACATTAAAGTATAATATGCAAATAAAATCTAGGCAGGGTCAAGGACGGGTGAGAACGGAATAATAGGGAAGGAAGACTGTCCCTTTAATATACGTCAAGGAATTCACTATTAAAGTTCCCTTCAATCAAATGGAATTTCAATAAACATTTCACTGTAGTCGTTTTGAATAGAAATAAATATAAAGAGACTTATAACAGCATATAAAAGACAAACTTACAAATATTAATAAGTAATTTACTATATTTCTATGCAATTATTATTGTATTATAGAACCTAATAAAAAAAGCAATTTTATTAAGTTCTGTACTTTATTTATTTGATCTTTGTCCCTATTGCGTTTCGACATAGTAAGTACTTTCCTTCTTATTTCTTTGTCAGCATTCATATCTGCGTTTCTCAGTTATATGTAGATATATGATCTATATAAGACCTAAATATTTTCGTTTAACACTCCGAACATCATCCATTCTTGTCGGAGACCAAAGCCCACTTCGGGTCATCGTGTCACCTCGTTAATCTATCGAAACGGGATTCTTATGACTAAAAAGGTGGACAGATATCGCTACCTTTAACTTTATTCAACACTACCGCACCACTTCAGTGAGCCCGTGAACATGCTCCATACAACTGTGCCGAAATATCGGGAGCTCAATCAGATAAATCGTGATAAGAATCCCGTTTCCTACAAACAACACAACTTATGTTGTGGAACACTCTGTCCTCAGCGGCATTTTCAAACGGTTACGACTTAGAGGCCTTCAAGAAAAGAGCGTACTCCTCCCTTAAAGGCCGGCAACACATCTGCGGTTCCTCTGGCGTTGCAGGTGTCCGTGGGCGTCGGATTAACTAACTTAGGCGATCCGCTACTCGTTTGCCCCCTTCTCATATAAAAAAAAACAATATGTTAATAAAAATGACCAAAGTCTAAAGTTATATAATCTATAGAATTTGTTTCAAGATGAACAACAATACACGTGCTTATATTATCAATCAAAATAGATCAATATAACAAGCGTAATAGTTTTGCAAAGAAGTCTCTCACGTGATATAGCTTATAGAGAATACGAACGGTTATTTCGGCTCTTGGATTAACGCCATACGATCTACAAAGACGTGTGAAAAAATGGAATTTTACCATTAGATAATACGTTTTTGTACACCGAGAGATATTTTATCTCATATCCAAGGGCGTTTTACATAATTATTTTGTTCTGTGATGTTTATAAATAACATGTTTTTATTAAGGTTTATCATTGTTATCTGCGTTGAAGGAAATATAGAATTTCAGTCGAACCTGGATAACCATGTCCAAGGGACCGCGATATTTGAAATCATAATTAAATATTCAATCTGCGGTTCGACTCTTTGCAAGAAAGCAATGTCTTTTTAATGGTTTTCAATCATAATTTTAATCTAATGAGCGTTTAAAATGAGTGCGATTTTCTTTTGCCCTATTTGTTTAAAATTATATGTCAATTTTAAACTGTTTACTTATAATATTATTTAGAAGGTAGTTGAAGCTTTTCCCTGATATTATACAGATCTTTGCAGCTTTTGATTTAGTTGGCGAATTCACACGATGAAATTCTTAGTGGCTTGAATGTGTTAACCATTTTTGTCTATAGTTAAGCCTATAGCAGATATGTATACTGTAAGAATATAATTCACTATTACTACATGAGAAATAAAACTGTTATTCCAGAGAAAAAGCAGATTAAATGTAGACATGTTTTCGCTTTTAATGTAATAGGTGTTTTGTGATTATATTATACATTGTTTTCCCATTGACTGAATTAGATTGTTGTTGTTCATATCTCTTGGCAGTTGTAGGAATTCCATCAATACATTGCAATATACAATACAATAATAAATTGACGTAACAGAGAGTATATTAAAAAAGTTTAAAGGTTTTGACCAATGATGGGCTCCATTTTCCGCAACTCCACGACTAGCGCGTATTTTGAGTGAATAAACATATCTTTGAATTTCTAAGCCGACATGTGCAGGCTGCATCACGATGTTTTCCTTCACCTAAGAGCGTCGGTAAATATGTACATATAAAAATCGAAAAACACATTGGAGCATGGCGGGATTCGAACTCGGGACCTGCAGTTTACAAGTCAAGAGCTAAACCCCTGAGCCACCGACGCTCAGAGAGTATATTAATAGACTGTTAAAATACAACGATTTAACATTAGAATTTGATTAATTAATGAATTCTTTCATATGAGAGGACGTAAATATTTTATGATATTTCTACTTATTGTTCACTACTCGTCTAGATTAGTATACGCTGGTTTTAAGCTCACATCATTTTGTGTTTCATAAAGTTTTGTTCGCACCAGGATAGTATCCGAAGAAGGGACTTACTAATCTACTGTACTAAAATGTTGCTGTTCGGAGACGTTTATTTACTAAATGCTTCCTACTCGATTACAATACTATCCTGGGGCGTACAATGCTTAATACTGATGTAAATTAGAGGGCGTATAAAATAAATAATAGTTCTGAGAGATTACCCAAAGTATATTTTCTACGAAGCTATTTTATAGCGAACGTGAAAAATGTATGAAACTGACAACAACGTTCGATATCTCACACGTGACAATCGCATGACTTATAGCTTCGCTATAGAATCGTTTCGTAGCGAATGTACTATGGGTAACTCTCATGAAATGTTAGATATTTGCTAGTAAAAGCTATCGTTATTAAATATTCCGGTCACGTTCCGCAAGTCGTGTAACACGTATACATTCTGTCCCATATCTCTCGACTTATCAAACCATTAGGCGGCTAATGTTATGTAAAATGTTTTCTCAGTGGACACGTTCATAATTTTATTGCGAGTTTGCTTTATAAGTATCTTTGTATGTATGAAATAACTCAAAAACCATTGTGCCTATTTCCAAAATTCTTTCATCATTAGAAAGTTACATTATACCCGAGTAACATAACCTATATGTTTTTAATTCTACGCGGACGAATTCGCTAAAGACAACTAGTGTGAATAAAGTGTAAAACTACGTTGTTTTTTTTAATGGTTTACAGTCGAACTTTGATAAGCGGGATTTCAAGGGATCGTGATATTTGTCTCGCTTATCCAGATTCGATTGTATATTCCTTTTTATGGTAGATATTTATTTTCGTTTTACATTTCTTTTAATATTGTAATTAGTCACTCTCATTTTCATTTCTTATAATATTGTAATTTGTCATTCGGATATATTTTAGTAATACAAGTTTTTCTGTACAATAATTAACGCAATTTGATCCATCGAAGTATTTTCTAAATGAAATTTCTAATTTAGTACTGTCGTAAGCAGTAACTTGAAGAATGGCATCTTTATTTCAAGCGAAGATTTTCGTAGTAATGAAGCTTTTGTATCCAATTTAGGGCCTTTTTATTAAAGTGCTGCGTAGTACTTAAGTATCACAATGATATCCTTACTGAGTCTAAATTGGGATTTATCGGTGGTTGTCAAATACTTGCATGTATTTTTGGATTACTTTCAAGAAATAGTTTTACGTGGTTTTTGGGTGGGAAGAATAACTTTTTAAATTTTGGGAATAAGATAAAAATTGCTATATTTCGTGAAGTACGTTAAAAAAATGATATTGTCAGTTTCTTTATCTTGAACTACATCTACAAATGTATAATGTATTAAATTATGTAACCAATGTTCATTCCTTGCGATGTTAAAAAAAATAGTGTAATACAAAAAAGTTACTTTTTCAAACGCAAGTGATTTACAGCCTTTGCATTATTTATATGTAACAATAAAATGTATGTTTTACTTTATTTATGTATGTTAAGTGAAAATAGACATTTCAAATTAATTCTCTACTAATGGAGATAAATATTTGTAGGCCATCATGATACCGTACTCCTTTTTTCGACTTAAGTGAAATCAGTAGTTTTTACTGAGTTTTTTATTTACATAGTATTGTTGATATACAAAGTAACATGTGTGTGATGCGTGCTGTTATTTAAAAAAAAAAAAGAAATAAAAATCACATAGCAACCTGATAATTTAGACAAATTGAGGGTAAAACGTCCACGATGTCAAGACCCGCTGGATTGACCAAGTTACTAGGACTCGATATTCCGATAGCTATGAGGCGGCGGCCTTGTCTCATAGCTATCGGGATACATAGCGGCCTGGAGGTGTCCCGTGAAGGCACTTCACGATGAGCACGAAGGCACTTCACGAGACACCTCAATGGTACGGCACCGCTCGGCCTACAGCAATGAAGAGCACGAATAAGAATAATAAAAATCACTCGGGATCAAGTTAATAGGGTTATCGCATAATTTGTTCACAATTCATAAGCGACCACTCGTCACGTACCGACACACGACCTTTATGTGCGTGCTTTGGAAATACAAACATACCAGTGAAGCTATTTAATAGCATTTACTCTCACAATGTAATAATTTTATTTCCTCGTATACGTGATGTTAAGACTGGCAGCTTTTCTGTCTAGTACTACAGTTGTGATTCAACATCAGTAGACCGAGTACGTGATAATAACTGACGTACGCCGAAAGTCTCAGTTTTTAGCCGCCGAGGCATTAGAGTCTCTTAAGCCTTGTACGCACCAGGATAGTATTTTAGTCGAGTAGCAAGTAGCAGGTTTTCAAACAAAGGATTTACTAATCTACTCTACTAAAATGTTGCTGTTCGGACACGTTTAGTTACTAAATTACCATCCTAATGCGTAGGTTTTAGGCTTAAACGAGTCCGAACAGTAGTAAATCCTTTGTTCGGATAAATGCTACATGCTACTCGACTAAAATACTATCCTGGTGCGAACAAGGCTTTTTCCTAAGTCCTCAAGTGATTGATTTCAAACTCAGTACAATATTATTTATAGTAAATTCACTATTATTTTATTATTGAGTGCACTAACAGTACTACATTCATTCAAACACTTTCAGTGCCACCGATTCGCAAGAGAAGGTACTAGCCTTGAATATGTTAAGCCGTGAAACCATGTAACACGTGCTCCACGTCTCATTCTGCTGACAAGTGCGATTCGTCTGATCGATGTAACGGATAACCTGTGCGTTTAAAAATATAATCTATCACAGAGCATGATAGACGAGGTCGTGTAAGTTGGCACATTAACTACAGCGGTAGAGGTCGCCTACACGCCCTGGGCGGATATTAAAGCTAACGTATTTAAATGTTAATCACTGCAAAAACTAGCGACAAAATGTAGGGCCATTTTTTCTGATCCGTGAGGAAATCTTCAATAGACCGGCGTTTTGGGGAAAGACAGGTTTCTGTGAGATTTTTACACATTAACACTCCCGCTTGGCCATACTCCAGTGCGATTCCGAGGGTCCCGGGGGGAAATATTCAAAGAAAAAGTTGCCATTTGAGGGGTTATGACAGATTTCTAATCCTTAAAACTCACGCTTGGTTATACTCCAAGAGCCCCGGGATCTCCAGTGGAACACACCGGGACCAAAATATAGGGCCACGAAGTTAATAGTCAGATGTCTTATGTAAACAAACTATTAAATTGGCCGAGTTTTACGTAGTGTAGAAGGTCAATTCCGACATTATTTTTCCGGCGTTCATTCAACAGTTTAGTAACGAACACTGCAATATTTTACTTCTATGTTTTTCCGACGACATAGAAAGAAGTGTATCTTTAAATAACAAAAAACCAACCTAAAACAAGAGCAGTAGTTTATCGTAGTGTTGCATAAATATTTGCAAAAGGGCAACAAACTTATTAAATGTAATTGTCTTGTTTAGTCCATAATTAAACAGAATTAATTGGCAACGACACAGCAATTGACGCGGACTGACTGCGGGACAAATATCCTACGGCTTCGCACGTGTGTATTTAGTATCAGCATAGCACCTGTGCGAAGCCGGGGCGGGTCGCTAGTTATACATATAACCCTTCCTCTTTAATCACTCTATCAATTAAACAAAACCGTATCAAAATCCATTGCGTAGTTTTAAAGATGTAGGGAAACATAGGGGTATATGGACAGAGAAAGCGATTTTGTTTTATACTGTGTAGTGATAATAATATGATTATTAGGCTAGATAATGCGTAAATCGTATTTGTAGTAAGTGGAACTTTTTACACGATAAAGCCGAAATGATAACGTTGTTATTGTTACGTCATACAAAAATATTGTAGAACTTTTTGTGTACGATTTTCTAAGCTAAGTCTAAGTTAATCTAAGTTTTGTGGTTGTTTATTGAGATCCTAAGAAGTTTAGATGGAACGTGAAATAGTTTCAGTAAAAATACACACAGGTATAACATTGGCACACAGTCATCACAATGCTGTTGGGATAAACAAAAAACATTGGCAAGCGAGCTCGCCAGATATTAGATAACACTTCGCGCTTCGTTTTATGTTTCTCATCGTATTTCTACAGATAAGTGTTAATTATTTAATGAAATAATGTATGTCAACGAATGTTAAATATGTACAATTTATTCCATTTTTTTTAATTCGCATCCTCAATTAATAACGGCCAAGACTTCCTAAGTAGGACTTGACGTATCTTTTTGTTTTAATTTTTAGTAATTTTTGTAGAGGTCTTAAATTAGTTATTAAATCCTCAATTAATATCGGTGAAAATCTCCGATGTAGGAATTGTGTCGTATCTTTTTTTATTTTTTTAGTCATTTTTGTCGATTTAATAAATATTTTTGTGGGCACTATTTTATTAATATTGTAATGTCATGTGATACAGATGTCATTGTAATTATTATCTTGACTGACAAGTGAAGAATGAACGGACGAAATTAATGAATTGTTTAACTAATGGTCGTCCTAAAATAATAAATATTTCTAAGAATATTTAGGTAAATTATGTTTTCATACCACATGTTGCAATAACATTTGGCATCCCGCTTAATAACATTGATAATTCCGAAAATGACCCGACTACAGTGTACGGAAATAAAGTTTAGGATTTTAAAGTTTGACGAAGTAATGGAGTAGCAGTTCAGAGAACCTAGTAAAATTTCGAAAGGGCTCAACGAGAAAAAAGTTTAAGAGCTTTTGATATATATTCAATATTTTTTTAGCATTATCTGTTAACTAACACCACTAAAATCACCGATGTAGCACCGTGATAGAATTTTATTTTCAGTCCGTGCATTTGCTGATCGTAATTTTTCCACCACCTTGAACTTGAACGTTGTAAGAGTCGTACAAAAATAATTCCCTGATTCACGGCCGCATTGCTACGATAACACGTCTGTAAACGCATCTTACGATTGCTTTTTAAATGTTTTAGTGAGATACGAGATTCATTCTAGGCACTCGAGTGCTGTTTTCTCATGTCGGCGGGGATAGAGTTAACAACTTTCGAAAATCAGCTATTGAATTAGATTAAAAGAGTTTTGAGAATTAAAAACACTATATCAAAACAACACAATGTTTTGTCTCTGTTTTTGTTCATTCAATTTGACTACATTTCGACATCTATTTTAGCAAGATTGGAATCCTACTAAAATAGATGTCGATGAAAATATTTCCAAATCAATCGATATACGAGAGAAAGAAACTTTGTGATTGACATTAAATACTCTGTCATTTTATAGTCTAAACAAAAGCTTTAAAATGTTATGTGTGAAATCGAACCATTTTATTTGGTCCCCTTATTACGGTCGCGGAAATGAAATCCTATCCGTTTCATGACATTTTGTAGCGGATATAACGACGGTGGAATTAAACCCTTGTACACACTAGGATAGTATTTTAGTCGAGTAGCAAGTAGCTTGTATCCGAACAAAGGTTTTACTAATCTATTCTACTAAAATGTTGCTGTTCGGATACGTTTACTTACTAAATTACTACCTAGTACGTAGGTTTAGTCTTAAACGAGTGCGAACAGTAGTAATTCTTTTGTTCGAATAAATGCTACTTGCTACTCGACTAAAATACTATCCTGGTGCGAACAAGGCTTTAGGGACATTCTTGAAATCAAATATTTCTTCTGTTGTAAGTTGAACACAATCTGAAAACTTCGTACTTAATAATTTCGTAGATTGTAATTACCTTGCTGTATTTACCATTCCATCCTTAAATAGATCTGTGATTGATTTTACTTTTAAAATATTTGACAGTAAACGTGACTTTAACTATGCATTTTGGCTCCTTAACGACACGGATTTGTAAGCTCTTTTGTGTTTGTACAGGACATTGTCAAATGTGCCTTTTAAAAGCTCTTCAACAACATTCCTGGTCCAATGTATTCAAACTTGGTCAACCATGACCACCGTTTGTACCCACAAAAAACATCCGTTCACACCATCGTTTCACGTACGCTGTGACGCGAATGAATTTAAATTTAGAACAGAATATTTTAAATATTAAAACGTGATCTTTCGACGGCGGGAAGGAAAGTAATCGATCGGTAAGGGGGCTACCCAAAGTATCTTTCGATTGGCGATATCGTTAATGGAATCGACAAAAATATATGAAACTGAGAATGTTTCATATATTTTTGTCATTCGATAAGTCGTGTGATTGTCATGTGTGAGATATCGAACATTTTTCAGTTTCATACATTTTTGATGTTCGCAATAGAATCTTGGAAAATTGGTTGTTAGTTTTTATATAATTTTCCAATCTTTTTTGATAAGTATGTAACTAAATATCTATAAATATTAGGTATCATAAATTGCGCAATAAAAAAACAATCGTTCTAAGGTCGAGGATATACATCAAACAATTACCAATTACATCAATTGCTTGTTACTACGTTGGTATAACAAACAAGGTTTACGACCACCGGGAGCAATGGCTTCTAACTTTTATTACTCGTATTTTGATTCTGGAGTGTTCTAGAAACTAAAATGTTTATCTACTATGATTAATTTGTGATCAATAGTGGTCGGGATATTTAACATAGAAAGTTTTCCTTTTATCATTGAGATACGAGCCACCATATTCCGAAAAGAGAATCAGCGTTATTACTGTTTTACTTTCTACGTTTGGTACTTGTACATTCATAAAATTTATACCAAAATGCAGAACATCCTTGTTCCTGGTACTTCTTATGATCCATAATTTGGTCCAATGAGACCCCTGGTCTATCTTATTTAATTCCGAGTGTCCTCCAGTATCGTATAATCGACGACTTTTTAGTCCTCGTTTATCGCAGTACTTTATAATTTTTTTCTGCATTAGGGGGTAGAAGTTTCTGTATATTTCATTATATTACGGTAGTTATCGGTTACTTCAATGTGTTGAAAATACCAACTTTTATAGTACCCACCTAATTTGTTTTTCTTTTTATTTATTTTACTCATCGTAGTTTAAATTAATTTTAGTCAATTTGTTCGGACTAAAACCATTTAATACAAAGTATTAAGTTATTTAAAGGGAAGCTTTATCAAGAAAGTCAATTTCAATTTTCTCTTCCTCAGTCTATTAAAAGTTACAAACTCTTTGATAATTGATTTAACGAACGATCCCCAAAAGGGTAAAATTAACTCGCATAACTTTATACAAAGTTCGTATTTACTTAATCCAGGGGTATATCCTAAGTCCTAATGGTTTAAATGTGTATTACAGTTTAATCTGATAAGCGAGAGTCATTCTAAGGTTCCGACGAGCTACCTCCATAAGCGAGAAACTCGTATTAGAGAGAAACCTCCATAAGTGAGACAAATATCGCGGTCCCTTGGACTCTAGCTTACTGACTTCGAAAAAATATTTTAAAATCATCTTTTACACCATGTCTTCATTAGACCGAGTTCGCAATAAAAACGGACTTACACCGATTCAAATTCTCAGTTTTTATCGCGAACTCAGTCCAATGAAGCCGTACGGTAACAGAATTCGGGGGCTTACCCAAAGTACATTGGCTACAAAGCGATTTGATAGCGAGCGTGACAAGCACATGACTTGAATGTTATTGTCAGTTTTATACATTTTTGTCGATTTCATCAGCGACATCGATAAAAGTACTTTATGTAGTCACCCAGGTGTGTTCAATTTCGTGTGGAGAAATTGTTATGTATAAATTCCAAGTTAATCTTCTAAATTAAATTCTCTTTGATCCATTTTTATTTCTTTCGATCATTTTCCTGTCCCAGTTTTTTTACTTTATTTACAATCCTCCCTTAAAATATACTTAACC
Organism: Papilio dardanus tibullus; assembly: GCA_013186455.1. Lineage (NCBI taxonomy): Eukaryota > Metazoa > Arthropoda > Insecta > Lepidoptera > Papilionidae > Papilio > Papilio dardanus. The sequence continues at coordinate 51,908 of QDHC01001570.1, read as the reverse complement.
CAATTTTTTTGGTGTAAATTACATCATCACTTAACTTCTAAATTGCTTTCAGTCGTTCATATTTTATTAACTTTAATTTTCTCGTAAACTTTATGAAATTGCGCCTTTTCATAAATTGACCGGATTTTGGACGATGATAATTGTCCTGGTTTTTACAAGTGACATTAAACTTTTTAAAATGAAAGTATCAAAGTTTATTTCCTACGGATATTTATTAATCTATACTAATATTATAAGGAGATAAACTTTGTATTTTTGTAGGTATTGAAATAATGCAAGAACTACTAGGCCGATTTACAAAATTCTTTCGGCATTAGAAAGCTACATTATCCCCAAGTAACATAGGCTATTTTATTTAATTCCACGCGGACGAAGTCGCGCACAATACCTAGTAATCTATATATTATAAGGAGATAAACTTTGTATTTATTGAAATAACTCAAGTACTACTGGGCCGATTTCAAAAAATCTTTCACCATTACAAAGCTACATTAACCCCGAGTAACATGGGGTATATTATTTAATTTTACGCGGACGAAGTCGCGCACAACAGCTAGTGTAACACTAAAAGTAAATAGACATCTCTAACTGGTTAGGTTCGATCCCTTCAGTTTAAAAGTATATTCTGTTGATGGTGAAGATTAATAGTTGTCAGCTCTAGTAATAGCTAACGGTTGATGAATAAATGGATTGAATTTAATCTATTATTCACTAATACATCTTATGTCATGTGACTTCGTTTGTCACGTGTATGGAAGTTGGAATAATATGTTAGGTATAAAGTAGGTCGAGGGGCCGGGGTTGTCGGTTTGCCGTCAACCGGATTCTATAGGTTGTCCACCTTTAATATTTGATTTGATGTTGAGTAACTACGATATTTGAATGCTACTAGGTAAAGAAATGTCTGAGTTTTTTTACTGTAAATTCTCGGATTTATTTTTCCTTAATGGTAATATGTATGCATATTTTTTTTCATTGCGTTTCGAAATAACTTAACGCAAAATAATATCATGTGTAAGAAAAACAAACAATTTTATAAATCCAATCACCACTATAAAATAATATTTTTTTGTGATAATAGAATAGAAATAATCGAATACAGTCAAACCTGGATAAGCGATAAACCTCTATAAGCGATAAACTTGGATTAGAGAGAAAGCTCTATAAGCGATACAAATAACACGATCCCTTGGACTGTCGCTTACTCAGATTTGACTGTAATCATGATTCCTAAAGTTCGAAGAATTTGTCAAATTATCGTCGACTTTTTCCTGTTTACGAAGAAGTTATGAAATATTGTAAATTTTAAAATGTATATTTTCAGCAGGTCAATGCACTAATAATATTGTACATGTTTATTTCTGACAGTGTGTCCAGGAGACCTTGAAACAAGCCAAGTGTATGCTAATAAAAAAAACTTTCACAATTTTTACATTTTTTTTTAAATTGGAAACTTACCGCTTGATTCCGAAACGAGAATTTGCGTTATAACTATTGTATTTTCTACGTTTGGTACTGGTACAATCATAATATTTGTTCCAAAATACAGAACATCCTTGTTCCTGGTACTTCTTATGATACATAATTAGGTTCTATGAGACCCCTGGTTTATCTTTAGTTTCGAGTGTCCTCCAGTATCGTATAACCGAAAGAAACGTATAATTTTAGCTTTAGTTAGGTTATATTGATTTACTTTTAAATCTAGTTCAAACAATTTCAACACCTATAAAAAGGTCGTTTCATAGAAAATTCTAGTCGTAAAACGTTTTGCATATCAGCACTTACTATCGTAACCTAAAAACTTTAGGTTACCTACGAAAGCTTTGTTAACTTAAGTTATTGTATAAGTTAGCTAAGCTATAATATACTGCTTATACACTTGCTTTAGCTATACAAAAATAAGTCTTATTAGAATGAGCAGATATAACTTAGTTATATGAGCTAACTTTTTCGCAACTCCACGACCAGCGTGTATTTTGCGTTAGAGCAGGGTTTGGAATCATTCAAGCCCAACTATCCGAAGGACAGTCTCTTGAGGTTGTTCGTGATCTAAGGGAGTGCTCTCGGCGAACCTTGGTAACCGTTTAGATATAACTTATTGAATAATATAGACTATCAGACTTAGAGTAGTTCGACCCATGATGGGCTCCATTTCTACGACTAGCGCGTATTTTGCGTGTGAGAATTAGGGTATTCAGTTTTTTGTTGACCACTTGTGGACATAATCGCGGGCGACAGCTAGTTACATAACTGACGAAGTGAAAACACAAACAAATTACATCGTACGAGTACGTATGTATGATACAATTTATTCGCTTGTTTGTCTCCCCGGTACGTTGCTAGCCGCAGATCTGGCTGTGTGCCAAACGACTCAGTTATTCGAACTTAAAACAATACGTGCATGTTCCTTTTGGTAAAGTACACAATATATTTATATAACCGATTTTTAATATACCTTTTTACGAACTGTCTCGCTCAGGATTGTTAAATGATCAACAAAGAGTTCCTAAGTGCAAATTTAAGTTCCTAAGTGACTGAGTGACCATTAAATAACAGCAGAAGTAAAACTTTGAACGCAACAGGATAGTATTTTAGTAGATTAGCAAGTAATTTAGTAATTAAACGTCTCCGAACAGCAACATTTTAGTAGAGTAGATTAGTAAATCCTTTGTTCAGAGACTTGCTACTTGATTAAAATACTATACTAATGCGAACAAGGCTCAAGAGGCCAAATAGAAATAAGTTAGAAAAGTTTTCAAACCACAAGTTCTCTTTTCTCAACAATGTGACAACCTTTACTTACTTTTATAGCCGCTGTCGTAGTAATAGTAATCAAACTTAGTGCCTCTTTGCTTAGAATACAAACTTTACTTATATATTTATTTTCAGTGCATAGTTATAACTTATGTCAATCGTAACTATTCTATATGAATATGGTATAGGACTCATAAACATACTAGCAAAACAAAAATGTTACTGTTCAATTTAAAAACATCAAAGATTTATGTTGTTTGTTAACCGACTTGCAACAGAAGGAGGTTATCAAGTCACTGAGTTTTTATGTATTGTATGTACAAGAATTACGCAGCGAGTTCTGATCCGATTTACGTGATTCTTTTTTTGTTTGATGCAAAATAGCTGCCATTTGGCCCCATTTTCTTATTATTTCGAAATAAATCACTTCACCTCGACAATTTGGAGGTCTTGAACAATCGGTTTATTGATTATCGAAATTTATTTATTAGCAAGTTCAGTCAAAATTGGATAAACGAGAGTCATTGGCCGGTGCCGACGAGCTACCTAGTAAGCGCGAAACTTGGATTAGAGAAAAACCTCTATAAGGGAGACAAATATTGCGGTAAAAAGAGAAAAGTATTTAGTTCTATCAGCCATCGAACTCTTCTTTCGTTATCGTCTGTCGCGTGACTAGAGCTGAGTAAATTACTCCGAGCAACGCTAGCCGAGCACGCCACTCACGAAGCCGCAGTACTCGAAACAATTTCAAACGACATCTATTTTCACTGCCCCACATCGTGTACAATTAAAAAAAAAAACATTTTATAGCATGCAGTGGCTAATTAAAGTGGTTGTTAGGAAAAAAACAAGTGAATTTGCAGAATTAATGGAATGCATAGTGATATATTGACTACTCAGTGTGCAGAATTTTGATACTGGCAAAATAGACTATTTTGTCATCGGCCATTCCGTTACTGTGAAAATAATTCTTATTCGCGATAAAATATTTGAAACGCTACAAGCAAAACTAGCTACAGACGATCACTTTTAACTGAACACTTCGACTGCGCAAAACTGACGTGTGTAGGCAAAACTGAGAACTGTACAGTTTGACGGTGCAGTACAAATTGACGTGTGTACGTCAACTGCACAATTAAAAGTATACAGTTAAAAATTGAAGGTCTGTAGCCGGCTTAAGAGAAATTACTGTAACAATTCGTCCCGTCGAAAACGCCCTTGTAATTTAAATAAAAAGATATATTCAAATAAAAGAACGTATAATAAATTACAGTATTAAGTATTAACATTATTCATAGGAAGGGTTTTGTTGAAAAAAGTGTAAGACCTGTTTCAACATTCCTTCGTCTAGCTCCGTGTAATTTTGTTAATGGTCGGATCGGAAATTTATGTATAGGAATAAATTGTCGGCTAAACTTTGTATCGAAAGGATTAACTGAGACCCGCATTTGAAATCTTATTGCTTTTAATAGACGATATTATGTCAGAAGATAAATTATGATTTCTTATTATTCCTGTCGGGATGTCTTTATCGCTTATTAATACAAAGTTTCTTGATTAGAGTTAGGCTAATTAAGCGGTCGATGAAGCCTTGTACGCGCCGGGATAGTATTTTAGTCGGGCGAGTAATTTAGTAAATGAACGTGTGCGTACAGCAACATTTTATTCTAGCAGTATATCCTTTGTTCGGATGGTTGCTATTTGCTACTCGATTAAAATACTATTCTGGTGCGAGCAAGGTTTTAGGACTGATCTTAGCGTCAACTTTGTATGATAAATCTACACTAAGCATCTCCTTTTAACGATTTTAATTGCGGCAGTATAAGAAAATCGGAAATAACAATTTAGAAAATATTTAATGGAGCTTAATTTTACTCTGCTTTTTACTATGGTAGAAATTCCCACATTAAAATGTCACATCTAGTAAACACTCAACACTACAAATGTTTGTTTAGGCACAAACAGTAAGTAGGTGTTTTTGTTAGAGTTTGTGTCGCTCGGGGAGACGGGAGTTTTCGTTGGCTATATCAATATTATCTTTCAATTTTAAATGTAATGTTATGCTATTTAAAAACAGTATTGAGGAAAAAATTGAGATTGATTATATCTTTCCTTTAATATGAATTTTAAATTATTTTTTTCAATACTTTCATAGCAAGGAAGCCAACGTGATTCATAATGTAGAGTTGTATATCTAGTAGGTTAGTCGTGTTTTAATTTTTTTTATTTATAAGAGAAGATAATATACACACTAAAGCCTTGTACGCATCAGGATAGTATTTTAATCGAGTAGTAATTTAGTAACTAAACGTGTCCGAACAGCAATATTTAGTAGAGTAGATTAGTAAATCCTTGTTTGGATAATTGCTACTTGCGAATCGACTAAAATACTATCCTGGTGCGAACAAAGCTTTACAATGAAAGCATCCCGTTTGGGATAATACCAAGAAAGAAATAGTAGATCAATGACAGTTTCTTTTCTTTGCAGTTTTCTCGAAAGGACAATGCGAGACGGGCCAGTACCGTTTCCTCGCAAAGACCGGCGGTTTCGCCTGGGTTCAAACCCAAGCCACCGTCATCACGGACAAACAACAAAAGCCAACGAGCGTTGTCTGTGTCAACTACGTAATCAGGTAGGTCTAGATATAAACAATATTCCTGTTATTATATATTTTACAGTGATTTCATTTGAATAAATAGTGAATTAAACGAAGGATATAAGGTAAGTAAAGGATTTTATTTTATTTTTTGTGATTTTAGTTAGAAATTATTGTATATTTATTTTATAATTGCCAACTAGCAGATACACTGAACATAACGGTTTTAAACATTACAACGGTTTAGTGGATTGAAAACAATAATAGCAATGATGTATATGTAGTATAAACAGTATAGGTACACGAAACAATATCCCCGTTTCTGTAAAATGAAGGTACTATATAGTTCCTTTAGGAACCTATTTAAGTTACAAAATAGACTAATATTGTAAAGAGGAAAGATTTGTATATTTGTACGTATTGAAATAACTCATGAAATACTGGGCTGATTTCAAAATTTTTTTCACCATTAGATAGCTATATTATCCCCGAGTAACATAGGCTATATTTTTTATTTCCACGCGGACGAAGTCGCGAACAACAGCTAGAACAAAATATTTTAACGCATTTCTTCAGCTATTGTGAAATGTCATTAGAATATTAATAATTGACTTTTTGTTGCTTTTATTACTATTTTGAATTCGCTTAGCTTTTTTTTATCCAATACTGCATTTCATACAATTCTTACATTTACTTTATTAATGCGAAAGTTACGATGGATGTATGGATATATGAAGGTATCTACGAAACGGATTAACGGATCTTGGTGTTTCGCACAGAAGTAAAACATAGTATGGAAGAACACATAGGCTAATTACTATGGTTGTTTTTAGTTCCTCGCAGTCAGAGTCACGGGCGATAGTTAGTTTGCTATAAATATTGCAACGTTGTAAAATAACTATCAATAGACAATCACCTGATCGTGTCGTGTTGAATCAATAAATATGTAGATAATGTAAGATAAGAAGTACAAAGTAAACCGCTATCCTTGTGATGTAACTGCCTGCTTAACGTTTGACAAGGATATTTGCTTTATAACTAGTATAACTGTTATTGATAAACTGATAAATGATGTATGGAAAACGAGGATTTATACAAAGAAGTAGCATAACTGTCTTGTTCCGAATAACCTCTTGGCCAACTCCGTAGAGATGAAAACAATTGCCGAGCGCCCACCCCAAAAGAGTAATGAGCAGGAGATGGTGAGCAGAGCGGCCTCAAATGTGCTTGCGTCCCCACTAAAGAGCTGAGCTAAGCGAGCACAACGGCATAACTTAACTGTGTCATTTGACACAGCTCGGACACAGCTCGGCTCTTTTGACACATCTCATTTCTCTTTGTTGGTGGGGACACAAGTATGCAGTTTCGTATGAAAGTGGAAAATGGGACCACCCAGCTCCAGCTCAACTCTTTACTCTTTTGCAGCGGGCGATCACCTTCTTATGTCGAAAATAGAAAGGAAAATATGTTTTAATGCAAGTCTTGCGGTGGTGAATTTTCTAGTGTGAAACTCTGAAGTGTTGTCGTACGAAAAAAATGTGTTTAAATTCGCAAATTTTATTACTGTGTAAATCGTGAGACGTTTACGAGGTAGTGGAAGAGCCATTTGCAATGCACTTGCGGTGATCAATTTAATTTTTTATATCCTTGGTTTCAACACACAATTAGACCTACAAAGAATTGCACAAAACACAAGATTGTTTTTTCAAGATATGACTGTCTTTTTCTAAATCTCATTTGTATTATTCATTATGGTTGGAAGCTTTCAAGTAATATTTTATTCGCAGACTTGTATAATTTCGCTCAAGTTAAACGTAGTACAGTTTCATTATACTTTTACGACAGCGACAAAAGCTCTCGCTGGCTGCGCGACGTAAACAAAATTATTTTCACCTGTTTTATTGCTATTTGTGTTTACCGCTGAATATTTTTTTTTGTATAAATATTGCGTTAACAATTTGAAAGATGAGATTTTAACGATGTTCAAAAACCTAACCTACGTATATTGGTTAGATTTTTTGTGAGCATTTTTTTATCCGTCTACTTTGCCTTTAAAGGGGTAAAAGAGTTTTGTATTTGTACTGGAGAAACCGAAAAAGAAAGTTAACAATTATAAATAAATAGTAATTCATTTCTTTTGAATAAAAATATTTTGCTTGATACATCATAAAATAATTCATGTCTGAAAAATCTTTGGTATAAACAAATATGATATCACGCAATAAATTACATTGTTAAAGTCGTAACAGCCGACGCCCGAATACGCTAAATTGACCCTCGCTCCAGCCACTAAAATATTCAATCATACCAATGAACCCTGGTAGCGATAGTATAGTATACTTTGGATGTACACATAATATTTTCGTGTTTTCCTACATGATGACGCAAGACAAGAGCAAGTCTGCTGATGAAAAATAAATGCGTCATCAAACATATTGTTATTTAAAAACTATTTACATATATGAGTGGTCAAAATCCCAAGTGCTAAAAAAATAGTGTTTCTAAGATTCCTATATTTTTCAGTTCCTTATATTATTTAGTTAGTTTTTCAACAGTTACATACCCCACAACTAGGGTTTGAAATCCCGCACTGTTTTCAATCCCGCAAAAACCAGCGGGATCCCGCAAGGGCTAAAATGACGCAGGATCCCGCTGAATTGCGGAACCCGCAAGGCGGGATTGAAAACCCTACCCAGAACTAATAGTCATTGTAGAAATGACATTATCCAAATCGTACATAAATATTTATGTGGTCAAAACTAGTTATCGTATAGAGAAATTATTATCATTGTTTTGTACACACGGTGGACCGGCAGATCTCGATAAAAACGTCCTGGAATCATATTTTGACGAGGGTTCGTAGAAAACAAAAAACTTTGTGATAACGGATAAGTGTTGAATATTAGTAAACCAAAAGCTAAATAGATAGTTTGTAAAAAGTTTCATTGGAAGTTTTACAAATATTATAAAAAATGTTTATAGAACGAGACCGACTCGAGGGACCACTTTTGTTGTTCAAGCTGAAATGAAACTGAAACTTAGAAACTAAACGTCATTGAAACTTTAAGTTTGAATTAAAACTCTGTAGAAGTTGTTAATTAAAAACTTAAATTTTCATAAGTCCTCTGCTCTCATGTTTTCTTTAGATTTTTTTACAATTACGTAACCAATAACCAATCTCAAACTAGTTTTGCTTACCTTAAATTTAGTAAACTAAATCAGAGCTGTTGTATGTCGAAAATCTAAAATAAATGTAAAAAATGATTGTAAAAAAAACTAAAATGTATACAAATTACCGTAATTACTCGAAACACGAAGGCCGAGGACGTCCTCGTGTTTTCAATTTGCAAGTTATTTAATTAAGCAGTAATGGCGTTTGGTATAGAAGAGTAGCCGTAATAAAAAGCTAATAGCTTCTCAATAAAGTTTCGCTTTGACTTCAAAATCACTTTTCACTTTACGAGTAATGTATTTCCTAAGACATTAACTTCTAAATATTACTTGACAATAAATTCCGATTATACGACTTTTCCTGTATGGTGTACACTGGCAGCTCGTCTCTATCTAACTCTTTTGGAAATTTCCTACTTAACAATTAAAAACTATATTTCTCCGGGATAAATTAGGATTTTTCTTCTTCTTCGGGTGCCATCTCCTAACGGAGGTTGGCGCCATCATATCAACTTGAACTTTCGACACAGCAGCTCTGAATATAGGACGCGTACTTTTGTTATACCATTGGCGAAGGTTTTTAAGCCAAGATTTAGGATTCTAATGGTACAAAAACTTTACAAATTGGCCTAGTTGTTATAGATTTTCAGTGAGTTACACATACGCAATACTTTCACGCAAAGGACATTAATGTAGCCACCACATTAAGTGGTTAATAGTGCATTAAACATAATATGTATTACGTACTAAAATGTATTCGGTTCGCTTGTTATTTGCCTGAATGGAAAATTTATCTTATCAAGCGGTGACAGTTGACAGTAGATAAGGCGTGTTAAGTGCACCGAGGCGTAGTGTCATCGGATGCAGCTAAGGTTGGGGTTATCTGCTGCGTTCGGTTGCTAAGCTTCCTCTTTTCTATGAATACTTGTTTCATTTTAAATACAAAATAGTGACACAATGCTAAACAGGACAAGTAATGGTATGGAACACCTAGGTGAACCTACTAGTTGATCTAGGAGATGAAGGGACTATTCGAGCTTTACTTGGTCGGAGTGATGTTATATTTGTGTCATTCATTTAAATTATCCCGTAACTAAATTATTTAATAACCAATATTGACTATTTTAATACCAAAAATATAATTCTATTTTCTATAATATTTTTTCGAAAAGTAGTTCAGTGTAAAGTTGTCATGAAACAGCTATTACCGTCAAAATTGATGATAATCTGCGACATGCGTGGATAACGTGCCATTATCAGTGTCTTCTTATCGAACGTTGTATAACGTAATTGCCTATAAATATTGACTGAACGTTACGCTTTCACAAAGCTAGTAGGGAACTATGTTAAAGTATTAGATTTATCGCCTTTAGGTGGCAACACAGGCAATTCCAGGCAAATATTAAATGCAATTTTGTACAATATGACTAACTTAAGCGCGCAAAAACTTTGGTTACTTTCTAATATCTAAAGTCTTGTACGAACTAGGATAGTATTTTAGTCGAGTAGCAAGTAATTCAGTAACTAAACGTGCCCGAACAGCGAGACTTTAGTGTAACAGATTAGTAAATCTTTTGTTCACATACTCGCTACTTACTAATCAACTAAAATACTATCCTGGGGGGTTTCCCAAAGTACATGCGCTAGAAAGCGATTCGATAGATTTAAAAATGTATGGAACTGAGAATGACGTTCGATATCTCACACGTGACAAGCACATGACCTATCGAATGTCGTTGTCGCTGATGTGTCGATTCCATCAGTGACAACGTACGTAACTACATTTTTGTGTCGATTCTTCGACAAAGCTTAAGCGATCCTTACTTTTTCTAGTATAGTGACTAAATCTATTGAAAACCTCTTTAACATAATTCGCAGCAATAGCCCCGTATGCAATGTCGTTTATTTTCACACTATATGTGGGTCAATGCGGCAACACGTATCCAGTGCACTAGGAGTCGTACTTCGTCTATTATTAGATATTAATCGTGTCTTGGTCGATGATAATCGTTTTTATCCATACATATTATATGCTTTATGATCACTTTACATGATAGGTACAATATAGTAACATTTCAAATCATAAACTGCTATCGATAGATCTTAAGTTCAGGGATTTGATTACGCCTTTAAGGTTTTTCAAGTGCGCAATTGTTAGACTATACGAATTCTCGTATACACTTATTGTTTCTGTGGTTCCTCTGGCGTTGCAAATGTCCATGGGCGTCGGACTAATTAATTTAGTTGATCCGCTGCGTTTACCCCTTCTCCTACAATATATAAACTTATTGTTTGCAGCTTTAAACGTGGCAGTAATGGTATGCTTTGCTGGTTTCAATATATTTCAACGTCTTTCAGTCTGCTGTTGTACGTTGGTCTTTTTCTTTAACATTTTTTTTGTTTTTCGCTTGCTATATCCAACCGTATTTCACGAAATTGTCCTATCGGGGAGGACTGCAAATATAGGAATAGTCGTACATCTTTTTCACTAAATCGACTGAGGCGTTGCACGAGAAGTATCACTACCTATTAGTAATTTTAAAATGTCGTAAATCATATAAAAAATCAACATAAACATGATTTAATGCTATATTGTTTATGATAAGATATTCTAACAGCTGAACCAATAACTCTCATCCGGAATATAACGATGCAACTGATAACTACCGCGGTGGCGTGATGCATCAGCTATAGGGGCGTACACGTCATCGATGGAATAATAGATCCTCCTACAATAGTATAAGGAGCATAATTGCTTGACCCATCCTCTTATGATTTATTATATCCTGGGTCAGACCACGCATTCCAAAATGAAACGTGACTGATGAAAAATAATGACAATGTTATAAATGTTGATTGTTTAGATACAATATAAGATTTGAAAGGACCCTAACTAGTCTTGTTTAAAATGTATATTAAAATATTTGTATCCCTATAGCTTCATTAGACCGAGTTCGCGATTACAAAGGAGATTTTGCTTAAGCGTAAGGCCGTTTTTTGCTTAATATCGGTCTCATTGGGTAAGGAAAATGAAAACTTTTTTTATAGTTACTATGATTTACAACTTATAATAAATACGTGTCAACATATTTCTTCATTTTAAGGTAGAAATATAATTTACATATTTTGTTATAACAAACGGAGCTTTACCTTTCTAACCCGCACAATGATTTCAAACTCACGTTTTCAAAGAGAATTACAATGCATTCAGAGATTCCGTCCCGGTTGGATAATAGTCCGGTCATCGTTCTGTTTCTGGCTCGGGGAATGCACTGCACACCCCACACCCCCAAGAGTTCATTCAACCTTCCCCGGAGCCATACATACCAGAACATTGCATTTAGCTACAATGAGAGACGTGGGCGTACACCTCGAATTACTAAAAGCTTTGTAACTAAAACTTCGTTTTTTACTATTTTCTTTTATATGGAAAATTCATTTAAAGTTACAATTGCTTTTATAGTACGTTTATCAATATCATAGCTATAGTACCCATCTGGTTGATTTAAATCATGTATCTGAGCATCCGCCGGAAAAGTTGCAGGCGTTCTGCCGCTTTTTATGGAAGGATTGGTACTGTAACCTTTAAGTCAAACCGTTAGGATGTTTAGTAAGGTTTTCAGCTAGTATGTAACTCGGTCTAATTCTAACCTCATGTTGGCCAAGCTTCATCGATTTCGAAGAGTTTGATTTCGATTCGTATTTTCATCACTTCGAGTGGAGATTATTCAAACAATGTATTAGTTGGTATTCTGTTTTCCGTAGTAGCATTAATAAAGTACCGTACTAGTTTCCTGTAACGATCTTTGCAAATAATTTGAATGTTATTCAATCGGGAAGAGGGCAATGGCTCTGACGTCAATTGTGTCCAATACGGCCGAGCCCACGCGCCCGGGACCTTGGCACTTCATTACGTGAACATTTCTTAATATATTACTCCTCACGAAAAGTGATAGGTTTGCTTTTAATTTTATATCGGACAATCAAAATGTCTTCTATTTTGAAGTATACTAAATGGCAAATGTGCAAAGTATTCTAATAGTTTAGTTATTATATTTTACTGCCAAATAAGTTTTTCGGTTTCGGTCTATCTATCGATAAATGCTTGTCATAATAATAGTTTTAGTGGTCGAGTTATAAAGCTCTTTTGATTGTTTCATATGTTTGAATTCAATAGTCATTAATAAAATATCACTCGTCTTACGATTACGACATTCGACTACTAAATAATCTAAAATGATACGCTTCAAGTTCATTGACTTCTTTATCTTTTGATATCGTTTTAAAATAATGTATGGAATATTTTATATGAATTTAATCTAAAATCTTGTGAATTCGTACATACTTTTATAACAAACTTGCCTGTTTTACAACCACATGTGACATTGTAACATTTTAAACAAAAAATATAAAATACAATTGTGGCACTGTGTGAACTCGACTATTCTAGGAAATCCTCCCAACGTAGATAAGGGTAGATATGACACGACTAATTCGTATGACTCAATTGTGCAGTTTTTGTTCCATTTGCCGAACTGATTCCCAGACGGTATAATTTATTTTACCGTTGCTACAGCCTTTTGGATCGACAAATATGTAGCTCGCCGTTCGTCGAATTCAACACCTGCGTGCACTCGGTCACGTAACCTGTGTCTGATATACAAATATAGGTACTGACGAAATCGTTTTCCTTTGGGTTTTTTTAGACAACAGCTTACATTGACTTCCTATTTAATAGAAGTGTTAAAAAGCAGGCTATTCAAATTCAGTAAACAACGTAAAGGCAATTGTAACAAAAGAGCGTACTCCTCTCTCTACGGCCGGCAACACATCTGTGGTTCCTCTGGCGTTGAGATGTCCATGGGCGTCGAACCAATTAATTTAGTCGATCCGCTGCTGGTTTGCCCTCTTCTATATAAAAAAATGTAACAAGATAGAGTGACTGAGACATTGCCTTTCAACGGCAATTTATGATAGAATATATGTTTTTCTCTGTCTATAAATCAGAACCCCGTAAAATCTTCCTTCTCATTCCTAATCAGGAAAAGGATGGGACTGTTCCCATCATTCTGTAATGATTCGGAATAATTCTTATTGACTCATGCGACAATTATTGCAAAGTTTATATGGGCCACGAAAATAGCTTGTGTTGTCAATTTGCAAATTCCTATAACGTATTGCAATGAATTCGATGAAATGCAGTGTAAGTAATGAGACCTTGATTCGAACAATGGAAATGCATTTTAGTATATTTACTACAACACAAAAAAGTTGCATAAATTCACGACTAAACAAAAGTACATCTTCAAAGGTACAAAGATTTACAATTGCTAATTCTTTTAAGGACAGAAGCTTATAATACTAGGTAATATTATAAACAAACGATTATCAAATTATTTCCAAACGTTTACGACTTAGGGGCCTTAAAAGAGCGTACTTCTCCCTCAAAGGCCGGCAACACATATGTGGTTCCTCTGGCGTTGCAGATGTCCATGGGCGTCGGACCACTAATTTAGTTCATCCGCTGCTCGTTTGCCCCCTTCTCCTATAAAAAAAAAATATCTCCAAACTTATCTATATTTCAGAATACACATCTTTAGGTATTAATCGCAATATATTATAGTATTTTATCAGTAAACCCTTCTAAACAGAAATCTTCAAATCCCTTATAAAATTTCCAATGTTCATTCACAAGTAGGTATTTGGTTATTTTTATACAACTCTGACGTATGTTCCGGTGTATAAAATAAACATATTTAAATAAATAAAATACATCCAAATCATTTATTACACACATTAAAAGCATATAAATCGTATACAGTTCAGAATCTATTTCGCGGAATGGTATTTTAAATGGGACTTGCTAAAACGCGCTATGATTTGTCATGATGATGTAAGGCGCTTGTTGCTTATACGTTGAAGAAGTCACGTACACTGCTACCATTTATGTTACATACTTGAAAGTTCAGTGAAAACTTTTAACACTATTTCATAAACGTATTCTGAATAACTATAAATGCTAGGAGGAAAATCGTGTGTCGATTTAAAAAGGAAAGAACCCCATTAAAACAATGTACTGTGCAATGTACTTCCGGGTACAGTCCCTCAGTTGCAACTATACAGTTTTAAGTGTACAGTTCGACTGTGAAGTTTAAATTGACGTGTATGCGTCAGTTTTAACTGAACAGTTAAAAAACTGAACGTTTGTAGCCAGCTTAATAACATTTGACGACTTTTGGATTAAATTATGTGCAATTAAGTTTTAAGGATGTTTACAAATCCCTCGTTTGTTTATTAAATTATTAATATACATATTTTAATGACTACCAATACTTGTCCTTATCCTTACATAGTATAAAACAATAACGCTTTTTTATGTTTGTCCCTATATATGCTTGAATCTTTAAAACTACGCAACGGATTTTGATGCGGGTTTTTAATAGATAGTGATTCATAAGGAAGGTTTCCTTGTATAATACATTCACAATATAGTAGAGTAACACTGATAATTTAGAGGTTTTTAATATGATGTCGTAAATTAACACATTTTTAGCGCTTACATTGCAAACCCTGCAACTATTTAGTATCAGCATTAAACCGATTTGCACCCGTGCGAAGCCGGGGCGGGTCGCTAGTGTTCATTAAATTGCAAAATATTACTTAAATATACTTTAATTTTATCACGTAATTTATTTTTGTAGTGCCTAATTATTTTAATGAGGATAAAACGCCTTTTTAATGAATTGAATAAATAACTATAAGGCCATTGACATTTACTATTCGAAAATAATATTCAGGTTTTATTGGAGGTCAGTCCATCATTAACCATGATAATATAAGTTATGCTTATGTAAGTACTGACACGGGGTTCCATCTCATAGAAAAGTTTTTTACTTTTATTTTTGTTTCACTAGATGGCGTTACGAGAAGAGTATTGAAATTAGGAAACAAAACATGGGACATGACATTTTAGTAGCTTGAGTAATTTATTACATTATCATGGTTATACGATTTTTTTAATCCACAATTACTTTAACGTACCTTCGTACGTGACTACAAAATATAAAATAAATCGGGGGTGTTGTTGCGGCCAATGACCCGAGTGCATGCGGCCCTAATTGCATAATGATTTGCACCGCGCGAGCCGCATCTTACGTTTCGCAAGCGTCTGACCTAAAATCGATGTATCTGTTTTACTTAACGAATGTTTTGAATCGTCTTCTTAAAATAATCATGAAGTTGGGAAGGATTTATTTAATTATAGCTACTTAAGGTTTATTTGCTTTTGGGTCCCCTCCTTCGATCATTAAGGGTAGGCAACGCATCTGCAACTACAGATGTCTATGGGTAGCGGTAGCTCCGCTATTTCAGCGAAACCAGGTGGCCGCTTGCCCGATTAGCCATAGTACAAAATTCTACAAAAAGGAGCTTTGAGTGCTTGCAAGAGCTATGCCGCGGCCCAAGTCTAAAGGTTCTTTTTTTACCATTGAAAATGATCCCTAATAGTCCATGTCATGTATACTCGTAGTTCCACTAGTGTTGCGGAAGTCCATAGAAGTCGTATCTCCTAGCATTAGATTAGAAGCGTTGCTCTTTTGAAATTCCTCAATAAAATAAGTAACCGTGAAAGTGTAACAAATAATTTACATTCGCATTTATCGTAGTGCTATACAGTGCCATTCAACCGTCGACTTGCGAGACAAAATGGCGCCTAAAGCTTTCATACTCTCACCCGGTCATACGACGGATCACGCTATACCGGTTTTACTGGTTACTAGTAAATGCCCCATTCGCTCGCAAGTCATAGAATCTTAGACCTTACGCGAATTTTAAACACATTTTGAACCTTCTTTGGTCTTTAGGTATTTAACATAGATGGGACATATTTACCCGACGTTCTTACGGTGAAGGAAAACATCGCGATGCAACCTGCATATATCAGCGAAGAAATTCAAAGATATGTGTGAAGTCACGTAAAATAAGCGCTAGTTGTCGAGTTGCGGAAAATGAAGCTCATAATGGGGCGGACTACTACTACTACTACTAGACGGGTCGGGTTTGAATCTTATTGTTCCTTTATTTAACCCGTAACTGATTTTCTAACGAAACATTGCGGTAAGAAACACACTGTAACTCGTTTTTTTGCATTTACATATTGAATATATTTATACGTGTATTTGCGTAAATAATTAAGCGATAATTTAAGCGAATGGAATAATTACAATATTGGTGTCGCCATAAGGAAAAGTAATATTTTTTGTTAACACTAAAGACACCTCGCGGTTACATCTGAGAGTTATTTCCTAAGACGATGGAAACTTATGCCAGTTGTACATGAAATAAACCTTTTACAGAGGATCCAAAATCGTATTAGATAACTTATTTTACAGCTCAATCATTTGATAAATTAGTCATTCCAAAAGCAACACTACATGATGTAATTATGATGAAAAGAAACGAAATGTGATACATTTTATACTTTTTTAACTTTAAGTGCAACGAGTATTGAATATTGTGGTAATAGATATTATAATGTTTTTTGAAATATTTTTTTTTGTTATTTCCTTGCTATTACATCATAAAATTCGTAAAACTTGTGCAACAATTTCAAATGGAGTCTCGGCCTAGTGGTCCTCCGGCATTGTAGTTTCAAAAGCGGACAAGTAAAGACTATTCAAATTATATTTGTACAAAAGTCTGGTGTAGATGCTATTAATTTCTATGTATATTCCCTTAAAAGTGTCAATTTTCTTTTTTTTCTTTGATTTCTTTGTTCACATTATTCGTGATTTTTTCTTAAACTGTAAGTATTTTTGGAAGTTCTACTTTTTTATGAATTGTAGATGTGTTTTAGGAATATCATTTTGAGTACCTTGTACGTATTTGCTTAATTTAACATTTTTCCTTGTCTTTAGTCATCCCTTTTACGTTTAAGCACTTTAACTATTACTACCAAAAATATAATATGGCTTCTTTTACTCACGAGTCTGGTATTTTGGTCTTTGCTTAGTAAATGAATCGAACATGTTTCTACAAATGTCAACTTTTTTTTATCAAATTAAGTGATCTCTCAGTGAACAATTCAAATGTAATATTTTATACCATTGATAATCCAGCGTGGCAGGAGCTAGAGCTGGGTCCATTAAAGGTCGGTGTTGAATTACGCGGCTAAATTGTGGAACAACGCGCCTTCATCCGAACGTATCCGATGTCGGCAACAACTAAGATAGATTGTGAGGATTTTATTTAGAATATTATTTTATATTTCGAATACATGGGTAAAATCGAAAAATTAAAAAAAAAACATGAGTCTTCAAACTGTAGTGTAGAAATTATTAAGCCCGATAAATCTGCATTGGCCTTAGATATATTTGTCATATTAACTTCTAAAACAAGGCCTCTGTTAACTAGTTCAGTGGAGTGGCATATCGTGAAAGCTCATATTGATTGCCCAACAAACTGACCGGACTTGATTGATAGATCGATTGTTTTTTTCCGTTCGTGCAAATAAATAATGGATTTTTAAATTACACTATGATAATGTATGTTGCATTGGCTTATCGCTACTTGTTCTTCATTTGTATGTCATCAAATACAATCGGAAATGTGTTTTAGATTGAGGAAAATATTGTTGGTTCGTCGATTTTAGCAAAAGTAGAAGAATCTGGAGCGTTGCGAAATAAACCGAGGCAACACTATCATGTTATTGATACGCTCGATTATTGTTTTTAATAGTGTCCAATAACCATAAACGCTATCGATGCGTAGTAACAAGAGTAGTGTGAGTATCACACGCCAGCTAGTGATGTCTCATTAACCTGACCGTGATCGAGATACGACACCGGCGCTGCGGGCCGCGAACTCTTATCAAGGCGCCGCGTGCCCGTCGAATGAACGGAGCGGGAACCCTCGAAAAAAAATTATCATTTACTCCGCGCCATGTATACTATGCGCTCGGCACGTCACGTCACTAGCGTCGGCGTGAGTGCGCCGCCGTCGCGACGTATCATTCCCTGCACGGACGCCGCAGCGGACGCACGCATCGCTCTCATCGACCGATCTCGCGATCACGATCAGCTGTTTAGCCGAAACTTGACCACACACCGGATACATTGCGGAGCTTACCCCATCATGGTAAGAATTAGTGCTCGTGGACAGTGTACAGTGCAGTGATTGTGCTTATAAGTGCCGATACCGGTCGCACGCATCGTATTAACTAATATAAAGTGCTTATACTAGTAATGTAGTTCGGATATTGGTTCGTATCAAGTATGTGGTGATTACCCGCTACATAATACTCTAAAAGTTATCAGCGTAGTTAGTGTCGTTTGCAACAGTGTGATCGTTGTTATTGTAATGCAATCGTGTTATAATAATTATTATTTGCGTAATGCACCGGTTGGTCTGTGGGATGCGTTTTGAGAGCGCGACTGCTCGCTGCGATTGTCTTATTTTCGAGAGACGCTAAAATTAGCGGATGCGTCCCCCGCCGCCTTCAGCTGGTTATATAACGACGCTGGCCTTGACTCCCGCGCCGCGGCTTCATACATTGCCCACTTTAATGCATCGATTACCAATTGTATAAATGTATAAATATAAACAGGTCATGATCGATTACCATCAATCACTCATGGTCACTGTCCAGTGATCGAAAAAAACAGTTCGCGTCACCCGAGTAGTCGTATGATTAAAGTTAATATTGATGTAGAATCTGTTGGTGCGGTAATGCAAATTCCTGTTCAATAAGTTCATTGTTTTTTTTTTAATGCTTCACGTAACTTTTTAGCTTACTTCCAATAGAAGGTTATTAGTCATATAAATCACAGATAATAATCAACGTGTAATTCTAAATTGTCGCAATAGTTATTTGTGCCTACATAATAAAATCTGTACCGTATTATGATGAAACGCAAATATATTATGTGCAGATATCTTATCAGTATCGTCCTTGAATAGTTTATGTTTTGTGAATGTTTATCGTACGATAGTCTACCGTCTGTCTTGCACTTAATAATCTACCTTATATCACAACGATGATCATTTTTTTTTTAAATTTTACTGCATATCATAATTACTAACGTAAATTGTTTAACAATCTATACTAATAAAGAGGAAACGTTTGTATTTTTGTATGTATTGAAATAACTCAATTACTACTGGGCCGATTTCAAAAATTCTTTACAATTATAAAGCTACATTATCACGCAGACACCAACAGCTAGTTCTACCATATATTTCCAGTGCCACTAGCTGTTGTTCGCGACTTTGTCCGCATGGAAATAAGAAAATATAGCTTATGTTTCTCGGGTATAATGTACAATAGCTTTTTAATGGTGAGAGAATTTTTGAAATCGAATTAGTAGTTCTTCAGTTATTTCCATACATACAAAAATATAAAAATACAAATATTTCCTTTTTATAATATTAGTATAGATTTGTAAAGTACAATACAATACAATACAAACGTTTATATGCAATAATCACGTGTTTTAAATTATTTAATTCTATTGACTTTTGACTTATTGCGGAGTACCTATGTAGTTTTTTTTACTCTATAATTAGTTATTAATGCAATTACTACTACTAAAAATATATATTCTGTAGCTTTACAATAATTATATAACGTTACCTTTTTGTTTTTATTATTTAATTACGTACTAAATCTTTGTTACATAATGAAGTTAATTATGAAACTCGCGAAAACATTATTAACAAATAAAATTAATAAACTACCTATCCGGTATCAGTTTCGACTTTTCATGGGTTGATAATGGACGTTTAGAAAATAATTAATATTTAGTAATTTATATCCTTATGTAACTCGAGGATAGTGAAGCATTTTAATGGTGTCAGAATTTTTAAATTCGCTCCACAGTTTATCCCTACACAAATCTTTCCTTCTTGGTAAAAATAATGAAGATATAACTGAAAAAAATATCATTTACTAGCATTGTGATGTTAATTTACAATATAATGTACTTGTAATAATGTAATTTTCTGCTAAAATCCGGTTATGGAAAATAAGTGTTAAGAAGCATCTTGAGTATGGCACGATGTGACGTAATACGTCCTCGACCGTGTTAACATGTAATCGTTGAATTGCGTTACTCGCTGATGAGTTTCACGGCCAAGGCCGCTAACAGCTGCTCTATGACCATAACAAATTATGTCTAGATTTACGCCATTCGAAATTAAATTTCGTTCTTAACATATTTTACATATTAATTTATATTCTAGTCTTTTAAAGTTAATCATATGGATAGAGATAATAGTAATAATAGAATTTTCAATGGACAATTTCACTTTCGCTGATGACGTAGTAAAGTGCATCTGCGTTGTGGGTGTACGACGTAACTTCGCATCAAAATCTCGGACAATCGATACCCACTCCACCATTGTTGTTAGTGCGCGCGCAGCCGCGCCCTCTTGTGAATGGCCGATGAAAACGAGAAACGCCGAGGGATGGGGGCTAGCAAGGTCGCCACCGAGGCCGTACTACGTTCCTACGCTTCTCCCTCTCGATTGAACAGTATTCCTGTTATACCATCCCTCTCTGATCGATCCTACTCGGATGCACTTTGCAACGGAACAGGCTCTGACTTTCTATAAGCATGGATCTGTTGTGCCGACGGATTTGTTTTTGTTGCGTCACTGTTATGAACAGAAAGCCAGCGATCAGACGTTTCGAGTGGTGTTACGATGTAATATGAAATATATACCGTTCTTGAATTATTGAAAGAAAACTTTGCGCTATGGAATGATGTCCGAAAATAAATGTCGCATCAAATAGTGTATGTGGTTTTGTGTTTTATAGTAATGTAAGAAATTTCCGTTCTTCTCGTCTATTTTAATCTATAAGGTTAAATGCGCCGTGAACCTTTGGAACTCAATAACATTGCTTTATCAAACCGCGAGATTTAATGATTTCGATTAAAGATCACTGACGCAAACGTTTCCTGTGGGACTTGCGGGTTATCGTTACTTGACATTTTATTAATTGATCTTAGTATTTGCTAGCAGATAATGAGTATCTTCAATTATTTTGTTGCAACTTTTGCCTCGGTGCGTATGCTTCTCTACGTTTAACTAGGCTAGTTTACTTTTACTATTCATGTATGTATGTTTTCGTTAGCTTTCCACACTTGTAACGTTATCTAGTTAAGTGTAGTCCGTGCTAGACTAGGCGTGAACTCGTTTAAACACCGGCCTTGAGTATTGTTGGTTGATTGTTCGCAATTGCAATACATCTCGCACGGAGCCGCCCATACATTGTACGTACTCATATGTATTGACACACCGAGGCGTACTCTCGCCAATACCATTAGCACTTTGCAACGCTCAACACTTATGTCCAGTTTCATTATCGTCTTTACAAACTAACTTACGGCTTAATGATAAATCTATGCAGATGCGTTTGTTTTAACAGCTACTTCTACACTACACTTCACAAAGTTAGAAGTAAATGCATTTTTTGTGATCTAATAGCGATAGTATAACTACTGGGTAGTTAGAAAAATGTTGGCATATGACTTGTTTTGTTCTCAGCGGTATCGAGTGCAGAGATGAGGTGTTCGCTGCACACCAGGTGCAGCATGCTGACGTAAAACCCGACGTGGTCCTGAAGCCACAGAAGGCAGCGCCGGCCCCGGTCTGCCACCCGGCGACAGAGGCACCCAACGGCGCCATTGTAGCCGCCGTCCTCCCGGAGGAGGAGCGACCGATACCCGTCACAGAATTGATATTCGCACCGCGAAAGAAAGAAATGAACAAAGGCTTTCTCATGTTCTCCCAAGACGAAGGACTTACAAGTGAGTGGCACACCAACTTCCACAGCTTAGGTATCTGTTGCTTGCTTTATTGTGTTCGTTCTCACCTATAAAGATCGATCTTCTACTTATCGGTATTTTTCAGTGCTTAAGGACGAGCCTGAAGACCTGACACACTTGGCGCCCACGGCTGGAGACGCTTGTATCCCTCTGGAGAATACCCCATTTGATATGTTCGAAGATTTCATTTTGAGTGACAACTACTGTAGTTTACTCGGCGACGATTTAGCGACAGGATCGCCAGTCGACTCGCTTACTGCCGATTCCCTGTTGTCCTCGCCTGATCCTCAGGTAATACTCGTTGATTCCGTGATTTTTAATGTTCTTAATGCTCCGGCACAAATTACCCAGTACATTTCCATTGCAGGAAACTGAATCGTCATGCGAGCAGTCTTCCCTATTAACAGAATTGACGCTAGATGCGTTCGATAACGGCCGATCAGATAATGACATCGAGGATGGAAATTCTCCGTTTATTCCCACTAGCGATGAGCTACCGGTACTGGAGTCAGCCGTTATGTGGGGCGCTCTGCCCGACAACGTCAGTCTCGCGAGGCCCCAGCCCTCGGAGACACAAAGCGTGTCGAGTGCGCCGGCGTTACAGCGCCTGCTCGCCGCCGCACCCACGGGACCACCACCACAGGATCTTATCACGAATATTTACTCTGACCAAGGTATAACTTCAACACAAATCATTCCCACACATAATAAATCTTTTGCGAATGTTATTATACTCAATATTTATTTTTCAGGTCTAATTCCAAACAGGAGTGTGTCATCATGGGACACTGGTGTCAAGAGGGTATTGAAACAGGAGGAGGAACCGGTCGCAAAGCGCGTGAAGCGCAGCCCATCCCCGGCAGAGGTGCCGCGGGCGCAGACGCAGTCCTCCAGCGTCCTCATGAACCTCCTGGTGAGCGGCTGTGACGTGGACGCCGGGTACATCTGCACGGTGCAGTGTCGCCCGCGCCCTAAAGCCAAGGCTTGAATCCTGACCGTGGTTCATACATAAACTGTGATAATAGACGTCCAGTGTACGGATTGGTGGCTCGTTATGTCGGTCTGTGGCTCGAGATTTAGTCCGGAAACGAATTAAAATAAAATATATTTTTCCAATGATGCGATTTTGCAATCACCCATATCAATATAAAAATATTCAATAATTTGGGACTGATTTCGATCTTCTCTTAGGTCTATAATTCTTCCAGTAACTTTCCAAAATACTTTCTGTAGACTGCAGAATTGAATACGTCGAAAAGCTAAGTAAGGCGATGGTGAGGTCTATTTACGTAGTGTTGAAACAATTCGTCTTTCTTTCTAGTGCTTAAGTTTAACGTACGCATATCGTTGTGGTTATGTGATGAACAGTTGAATCTTTTTAGGTTAACTTGTCGTTTTAGGCGAATGATATTTTGCCGCGCTCTGTCTTATGTTGGTAGTTGTGTAGGATTTTTTACTTTTAGCGATAACGAGCGCTGTTTATTTATTGTTAGGAGTTATTTATGGATAGAATTGTGTATGTTTAATGTTAGTTTTATTAATTGAGTATACTTCTGCAACTAGATGAGTATGAGGTTTATTAGAGTCTATTTGTAGTATGTTAGCTGTGGGATGTTTTAATGCAGTTTACAGTGTCTTCACTGCCAAATAAATATAAATGTTTTTATATATATTATAGTTTTGTTGGTTAATATTTTGATTAAAAAGTCTAGCATAGAAAATGTTTCGAATACCGTTTTTTAACTTTTTTATGTATAGCAGCTATCAGAATATTATGTAGACTTGATTCGGCCATTTGTAATATAAATTTTAACGGATATTTATTAAAAAACAAATATATTATGTGTAGTGATTTTATAATCGTTGTTCATTACTTGTAAAGTTTATTGAACGATGTGTAATTAGAAAAAAAAGTATTTTTCTCGAAAAATATATGGATTAATCAATTTTTTGAAAAAAAAAAAAAAGTATCAAAGATTAAAAACGAAACTATAAAAAAAATGAAACATATGCACGTTGATTTCATTTCACCCCTATTCCTTCTCCTTCCACCTTTATTAGTTTTAACTTTGACGTGGGTTTAAAGTAATGAGAATTTTAATTATTTTATTTTATTTTATTTTACACAGGAAAACTTTATACAAAATGTTCGCAGATGTTATACAAATAATCTTATTAAAAAAATCACAACTAATAAAAACATATCTTCTTTGAAGGAATTAAGACGAAAATATTAAATACTACAAACATCACAGAGGATTTTAATAATTATTGAAAATATCAAATAATGTAGTTTTTCAACAAAAAATACATAGTTTACTACGAATTAAAATTCAGAATAATTTCCGTCGACATCTTGATTGTTTATTATAGCTATCTAAGATATGAAAAAAAAATATATATTAGATAGAAACAATCATACGATATGTCCAAAAAAAAGGTTATTGACCTTTTGTTATATAACCTCTTATGTAACAAATAGGTAACTAAAATATACATGTGTCTTACATGTTTACTTTGTTCACATGAATAAGGAAAATTGTTGTCAGTAATGATT
The DNA here is from genome assembly GCA_013186455.1 of Papilio dardanus tibullus. Lineage (NCBI taxonomy): Eukaryota > Metazoa > Arthropoda > Insecta > Lepidoptera > Papilionidae > Papilio > Papilio dardanus. The sequence continues at coordinate 27,003 of QDHC01001570.1, read as the reverse complement.
TTAAATACTATGCAAATAAGTACATAGCGACTAGTTGTCATATATTTAATTGTTAAGTCATGCCTTGCGTTGATTTTTTTAATAGTCTTTTAAAAAAATATTGATATAAATTATAGTTCACGAATGACATTTATAAAAATCAAAGGAATTTATTATTCCTATATTTTAATAAAGATATCTAAAATAAACAGTTTAGAAAGTATACAAAAAATACATTAATCTGTAGTTTTCTGTTAACAGTAACATATGCCAAAAACCTGAAAGATAGCATAGAAGATAAAAAGTTGCTTTGGCTGACCCCAAATACGAAATATAAAGTCATATTAAGTAATTATAGCTATATTTAGAATTCCAATTTCTCCGGAACTATTACTGGTTCTAATTACCTGTAATAGTTCCGTAACAATAAAAATAATAATTGTATAGCAAAGTTACAGTAATGTGACCCTAACGTTAGTAATAATTTTAACTTCAAAAAAATGACTACTAAACATAAAAACCAAAAACACAATTATCAATATTTATAACCCAGCGACTTCATTAGACCAAGTCCGTGATAAAAAGGGTCTTACCCCGAAGTAATAATCTCCTTTTTATCGTGAACTCGGTCTAATGAAGCCGTAGAGTAATAATGAGCTACAGTCAAACCTGGACAAGCGACAGTCATTCTATGGTCCCGACGAGTTACCTCCATAAGTGAGATAAACGGATTAGAGAGAAACCTCTATAACGGAGACAAATATCACAGTTCCTTGTACTCTCGGTTATCCAGGTACGACTGTATAAGCTATACAACAAGTATAGGATACGGTCCAGTTATGAGAAGGCGTTGTCCGCAGTCCGAGTCCAATAATACCCTGGGAGCGCTAAAATGTCCCGACGCAACGGAAGCGTCAATTACTTTGCCCCGAGTAATGCTATAACAACACAATTTGGGGCAAGACAAGATTGGATACCCTTATCTTGATTTCAATGTTTCTTATTTTATAAAGTTAATAACAAAATCAGAAATAAATGCTAAAGTTTTTAACTATTATAGAAATACGCAACTAAAAAGTTAAGTTAAATGTACTAGAATTTAGAACCATTTTTTATTAATATTAGAAATGTACCATAGTTATAAATATCGCTATTTTCGTATGAGTACTTTCTAATATTATTACCAGCTTATTATAGGAATAAAAATCTAAAATAAAAGACGCATTTTATGAAAACACTTATCAGCAAACTCATTTCCAGATCTAATCCAGCAAGAACCCGGAAAATCTCTTTAACTACAACCCCAAGGGAGAAATAAATGTGGGATATCTTATCCTTAACTATACCAATTTATTTAAAAAGAAATGTTCCTTAAGAGCTTATTACTTTCAATTGAAAAGATTAGTAACAAAATATGATATAGAGTCGACCCTATCCATTTTATTCGGAAACTAGAATCAGCGTTATTACTGTTGTACTTTCTACGTTTGATACTGGTACATTCATAATACAGAACCTTGTTCCTGATACTTCTTATGTATAATTTGGTCCAATGAAACCCCTAATCTATCTTATTTAGTTCCGAGTGTCCTCCAGTGTCGTATAATAGACGACATTTTGGTCCTCGTTTATCGCAGTACTTTATACATTTTTTAGGAATAAAGGGGAGTATGTCCTTCATACAAAAGTATACCCATATCAGCAATTTTTTCTCTAACCGTTTTCCGTAATGCAATCATGACATTCGAGGTATGCTTTGTCGGCATATGAAGTTTTAATCCACATCTATTCTTAAGCCTTGAACGCACCAGGGGGCTTACCAAAATATCTATCTTTCGACTGGCGATGTCGCCGATGGAATCGACAAAAATGTACGAAACTGACAATGACATTCGATAAGTCATGTGATTGTCACGTGTGAAATATCGAAAGTCGTTGTCAGTTTCATACATTTTTGACGTTCGCTATAGTATCGCTTCCTAGCGAAGTAACAAGTAATTTAGTAACTAAACGTGTCCGACCAGCAACATTTTAGTAGAGTAGATTAGTAAATCCTTTGTTCGGATACTTGTTTCTTGCTACTCGACTAAAATACTATCCTGGTGCGAACTAGGCTTAGGTGAGACAAAAATCGCATATTCACGAAGCCTTGTTTGTTTAGAGGCTTATGCTATCCAAATATACGGAAGATATATATTCACATGTCAATTTGATAGGTAAACGTCCGAATTTGGTTTGCAAAAGGCTGAATTTCAATGCGAAATCGGTTTCTCAAAGACTGAATTTTGAAGGGAAATATCTATTAGATTTACTTTATCTTATTTTGAATTATTAATGCTGAAATACTCGTGCAAAATATGTCTTTCAAATAAAAACCTGAATAAATTTACTAAAGAATAAATATTCTACAAGAGAGTTTTGGTAATTTTAAGCTCAGTTTACACAGGAATACAAAAAAGACTACGATTCCTTGATACGTATATTTTAAAAGAAATGCGGTTTAATGTTATATTTAGCATACAATATACAAAAGAATACGAATTAGCACTAGAGCGTAACTAATATTCGAAATAGTTGTTACCTCTGTGACTCGTTTCGTCTGTTTGTCCGACAGGCGACGTACGGTCATTGTCATTTAAAATTCACAGTCAAGGTTAAAACTAATATTATTTCCATATCCTTTACGTATTTTTAAACGTGCATATGTTTTAATTAATATATTAAAATATTTTTTATACTTTCCAAGCACCATCTACCGGAGATCGTCTATTATTTTAGTTTATTTGTGACTTATTAAGCGGAATTATTGGCATTAACTGATATTATATTTCATGTGTTACAGGATATCCCGCAACAGATGCAGCAAAATCAACAGAACACACCGAAAATGTCTCCGAACTATCAACAGATGATGAACGGACAGGGACTACCTCAGCTAGGTTCAATCAATAGGAACAACATTCCTATCCCCGTCATCAATATAATACAGTCTTCCAATAGCATGATGCGTTCAAATACACCAATGAATACGTGTATCAATAATGCCATGTCTCCCCTAACACTTAACGTCAACTCCCCGATGTACTCTCTTCCTCCCAGCCCCAACACATCTAACTACACCAGCCCCGCAATGAGCCCTGCGCAAAGGGATCTCCTCATGAGCCCTTATTCAACACCACAATCGCTGTCTCCAGTAGGCAAATTCACTCAAAGCTATAGCCCCAATAGTAGACACATGTCGCCTGTCAACATGCTGCACGGATACGACCCATATCTCAACAACAAGATGCAACCCAGCCCAGGATTCCCGCTCCAGCAGAACGACATGCTTGTCGACACCAACATGTCCCTGACATCCACCGACTTCTGGACAGATTCCGAAATGATGCAGAACACCAGCGACCTACTGATGGCCTTCGATGACGTCAAATTAGGGTAGTACATATCCCAAATGTGGAGTGATTTGAACCGACTGCTAAGGAACTTTTGTCCGAAGCATTGAATATGTTGAAACAAAGAAAATAATCAATTTTACTAGATGACAATATTCTCATGTTCGCACAATCATTCATATAGAAAGGTATATGCTTAGTCGGGACATTTCCAATAGGAATCACTCGAGTGAATGCAGGGTCGATGAGGGTAGAAATAATAAAAGTCCCAAAGGATTCCACGCAATCGTATCCGAGCTACCTACCTACAACTTATATTTTGTGAGAACAATATAAAAAATGAAATATTATTTAAACAAAATGAACTTTATCGTATATAAGAATAATATTTTGTATTTATTGCAGTTTTTGTTGGAATCTTTTATAGAAACGATGTGACTTAGAATGAATGAAAGATAAACAATTTATATATTTAGGTTAACTTTTTATATAAGAGTGGTTGTAATTTAAGAATAGATAATAAAATATATGGCAAATGTAATGAAACCTACGGCATTTCAAATACAATTGTTGACTTTGAAAATAAAAATAAGATACGTTATTTAAAATAGATTATGTTTATGACAGGTTTTGGTAATTTTATTTTATAACACAGTTAAAACAATAATTTTGAATCTATACCGATCGATGACGTCACTACGACGCTTGGTATACGACAACAGATATATAGATCAAAAAATATATACTCGTTAGAAAATAAGATTTACTAATATATTTTTTAATTTTACCTCATGTCCTCTAAGTTCGCTTAAATGTGAGCTAAGTATATTAATTAAAATTCAACCAAATCTGTATTTCCAAAGCAGTTTAATAATATCCTTTTCCTTCGCACTCGAATAAACATATTTATTATCCTTGTTGACGACACCCGATGCCTTTATTCAGATAGTTTTACAATATTTCTCTAGACCACGATATAATAATCTCGTTTTGACAAAAATATAGTTAACAAAAAGCCAACGGTATAAAGTTGCTTTTTAATTGTTGGTTTCACATCACTATCTGTCAACACGGGGTTGTTTTGTGACTTTTATTACAGATTATTTTTTATTTTTAAGATGGATTTGTGTTTAATATCGTACAGTATAAGTACAATATTTTAAGTTCGATTAATAAGAACTATTGTCTTCTATAAATGCAATTGTTTTTTTTTTCGTTTTTATAAAATCTCGATAGATTATTTTACATAATTGATAATAATAATTATAAGTTTAAACTGTTATTAAATGATCACAAAATCAAATTTTACTTCAGTCCTACAAGGATATTATGGCACTGTTTTGACATTGACAGGGGGGCGCCTACAAAGTTTTAGGGATAACAATAGGTAAAAATTTCGTGACTTCTTTCAAATTCCCTCAGCTGCCTTTCCCTGATTGGTTAAAATGTGACGCTGTCAAGATGACATTGTTAGTTCACATTTTTCCGAGTGCCATAATATCCTTGTAGACCTATATATTGTTTCTCAGAAACTGATTATATAATTGAGTAGGTAGGTATATTGTTTCGTTGTATCATCAAAATTCTTTATTGGTACTCCTCAATTTTCTCTGTATAATAAATTCCCTAACTGCCAATTTACAGCAAATATCTATTTCAATGTTACATACTATGGTAACCTTTATTGTTAACAATTTAATTGAATTTTGGAAATCGCCTTTGTGCCATAGATGTTTACTAACTACGATAAAATTAATGAAGGTATAATGTTTATTACAATATATAAAAAAAAATATTTTTATTTCTTCGATATAATTTGTAGCTATATCGAAATATAAATTGTAAATACATACAAAATCAGATATACTTTATATATTTTGAGATTAAATTTCGGTCAAGAAATTGTTGTTTTATTTTCATGACTCACTACCTTATCTAAGCTAGCTGCTTCGTAGATAATCTGCTTTCGTACACAAATATTTTTAAAACCTATAGCAAGTAGGTAGATAGATCTAAGCATACTACAAAAATTCCACATATCACTTAAGTCATATTGGATTTCTTAAATAATTTATATTTAAAATATATCAGTTTCAAAACCTAGTCTCAGAAAATGATTTCAATTTAAAACTTGGTGGGTAGTGCCATCTACCGACGAAGAGAAATATTTTTTAAAGTTGTGAAGTCATTGTAGATGGCGCATGCCCAAGTTTCATAACTACCTAAATATTTACAAATAATTGAGTAATCCAAATTGGTTTTATAATTTTAATTATCATTTAGATAATTATAGACATTTTCGCTGTTATCAATTATTTTAACACAGCTTAATAACAGAATTCAATAGTTTTATAATCTGTGACCTGAAATTTGACAGTTAAAAAAGTTCCGACTTAGTGATGTAACACCAAACTAATTTGCATATCGAAATTTTATAATAAATTGCTAATGATATTAAATGAAATTCACTCGTAAGAAGTCTTTTATTTTACAAATAAGGTTAAGACAGAAGTAACAATTCAGTCCCCATTTTATCCTAAAACGAAAAAGGAATGCTTTAATTTGATATAAAATTTATACTGTCACAAGCAAAGAGAATCAAATGAAATATAATTTTACAATGTTTGTAACAATTTTTAAAAGTACTCGTAGTAAGTAAGACCTATTCCATATATTTTTTATAAGAGAAGGGGGCAAACGAGCCGCTGGATACATAAACTGGATATGTTTATACTTTTAGGTATTTCGATAATGGTATCGATCCAAAAACCCAACGTGAAACGTACAACACTAGTTTAGTTCGTTAGCCAGTCAAGTCAACCGAGTCGATCGGTCAACGAAACTGTTTTATTGTTCTAAAAATGAGATAAACATTATATTTTGGTGAAATTGCTATAATTCGGTTAGAGAAATTGAATGTTCTCTTAAAGTGCAGTTTAAAATGACATCTACACCGCAGCAAGTGAATAACGTCCCGCCTTCGACCGAAGGAGCCGTAGGAAAACGTAAAAAATCCCGTAATAGCAAGGGTTCGTACCTAACTAAATGGTTGGATAAAACTATGCGACATATACAAGAGACTACGACAAGTACGGATCCGTATGATTCGTATTTCGCACCAAATTTGAATTGGCCCGTTAATACACACCATGGCTCGAATCACGAAGTTTTCAGGAACATGTACGGTTATTTGCCGGAAGCTTCAATAGTCCCAACATCTTCGATGTATAACAACCCTCATGTGCATCCATCGTACAATTCTGGGTATCGTTGCGTGCACCACTCTGAAAACACGCATAGGCCTAGATTAAGACGACCTGAGAAGGCTGAAGAAGTTTCTAGTGCGCCGATGGAAAATTTGGATAGTATGATAAGTCATAGTTACATGCCGAAAAATTCCGACAACCAGGACTATACAAGTTTGCCTCCAATTGTAACTTCGATAGGAGACACGAATTCGACGAGTGAATTAAATGCCGCGAAAGAAGACCCTAATAATGCTAGAAGATACAGTGACCCGTGTGTTAGAGGCTTGCCTGACGTTGCAAGACCTGCCAACGGCGACGTGGACTCTGTCTCTGAAGATAGTTCTGAGTATTCAGAGAATGAAGTAGGAAGTCGTCTGTTAGCTTGTCTTCTTGATCAAATAAAAACATTGAAGGGTGCTAATGATAAATTGAATAGAGAATTGCAGGAGACAAGAGGTATGTGATTCAATTTTAAAAATCTTTTTCCTTTTAATTTTGAAGTTAAAAGAGTATCAGTTTTTCAATTGTTTTGATCATTCAAAAGAAGATTAAAAGATAAATGTTCCAACTTTAATAAGTTCTGGGGCATTGCTGTACACTTCGTTGTTTCTGCTGCTCTTATCCCTCGTATAAATAAAAAAAAAACTAGGTGAATGTAGGTGTACACCGGTAAGGGTAGGCATAGAAAGAGATTGATGGATTGCATAAAAGGTGACACGGTCAAGTAGGGGTGATGACTGACATGAACATGACGGAAGATAGATGAACATCTATCACTGTAAATATTATAATAATAATTATTATTTATTTCAAAATTAACATAGAAGGTAAAGCATGGTGTGCCGACCCTATTGGAGTAGGATATGGACAGGGAGATCACTATGAATTGGTGGCACTAAATATTTTAAGTCATCTGTAGATGAACCTGGATTAGTGAGAGCCCAAAGATACTTGTCTTGCTTATAGATGTCTCTCTAATCCGAGCTTCTCGCTCAAGGAAATTGTTCATTGGAACCCGACAATGACTCAGTTATAGAGATTTCCGGCTCAACCAGGTTCTATTTATATTGTCCATAATATTAGTAAAAGCTTTTAGATACAAAAATATGATTCATAATCATTTTTTTTATTAAAGACTTGAATTGTGAAGGTTATTTTTACTCCTACATCGATATGGCCATAAAAATATTTAAATATAACCAATTATGCTAACACCTACACAATAACTTCAAGGATTGTTTCTATTACGTATTTTTATTCTTAATAACATTATATTGAATCTAGCTAGATGAAAATAGTTATGATTTTATAAATTATGAATTTACAAAATAAAAATTAATTGATTCTTCGTTTCAAATGTAACATATAACAATTAAAACTATTGTTATCTTGATTTGAAAATAATATATATTATAATTGTGTTTTAATTGATGTTATATTTTAAATGATGCTCCTCTTCTGTAGATTAAGGGTAGGCAACGCATCTGCTATTGCAGGTGTCTATGGGCAGCGGTCGCTTCACTATTTCAGTGAGTCCAGGTGGCCGCTTGCTCATGTCCCACTTAATATTATACAAAAATATAAATATACAATATTAATAGTTAATCTGACTTTATAATTGAATTAATTATTAAAATAATATCATTATTCAGCATTTTTTTTACATTAGAATATATTATTAAGAAATAAGCTAGCAAAGGTATGTAGATATAATCCATTTACTTCACATAAATCATTTATTGGATTATAAGATATGTAATTCATTAAAAAGTAAATACTTTTCTTTTTCTTGTTCTACAAATAGAATGCCTGTTTTTTTTTAAATTTACCGTATCAAAAACATATAACCACTTATTCCAAAAAATGTATAAAGTACTGCGATAAACGAGGACCAATAAGTCGTCGATTATACTGGCAGACACTCGGAAATAAATAAGTTAGACCAGGGGTCTCATTGGACCAAACTATGTATCATAAGAAGTACCAGGAACAAGGATGTTCTGTATTTTGGACTAAATTTTATGAATGTACCAGTATGAACATAGAAAGTACAATAGTAATAACGCTGATGGTTGTTTTGGAATAAAGCGGATAGTTTTTTCTTTTTATTTCACAAGAATGAGAGGAATGAATATGCATATTTATTTAGTTCTTTATGGTGCTTTGAAAATGTTATTTTAATATACCATTGTAATTTCCAGCGGAGCTAGAAACACTGCGACATCAAAATGTGTTCATACAGAATGCTACGACCACAAACCTCGGAGCTACCGGCAGTCCACTTAATAATGGTATGAAAATTATAATAAGCTACATAATTCCTCTAACCATTTTTTACATGTATCATTAGTACTAAGAACGCACTGGGCCAGCATTGACTATGGCCTAGTCACCCCATATGGGGTAGGCTTTGCGTCCATCGGTGGGGTTGTATAGTCAGCTGGTTGATAGATACTAAACTTTATTAGAGTAATCTGCAGTACTTCCTTGATAAAGAGAATAAAAATGTTGAATATAAGATATTTTTCGGTGTCTATTCCGTAGTGACCGACAGTAGTTTTAATAGGTGACTTCAAGGTTTTCTCTATAGGTGTTATAAGGGTTCGAATTCTTTCCAATTTTCATAATTTCTATTTCGGATTTAGTAAAAGCAATGTCACAATGTATTTACACTTCAACCTGTTTAATCCACATTAGAAAGTATAATAATATAACATTATTGCGTTATCTTGTCAATTATCTTCGCATATCAATATCGTTACGAAATAACTGTTATTTTATACATATGAATAGTTAATTTGATATCTATTGTACTCTCATATTTGACCTCGAAAGATACACAGCAAGTGGCCTTATCAATCTTCGCACCAGATAACATGCTCCTAGTATATTTTAAAATGTGATAAATGAAAAATGCATTTTTCCATACTGCATAGACTGGAAATATGATATGACACGACGACCTGATAACCACAATTATTGAAGGAAAGAGAAAGAGAGGAAGACCGAGGGCAAGTTATATAGACCAAATAAAAAAGAAAGTGCATGTCTTGTCATATAAGGTCCAGATGTTGGCACAGGACAGAGAGGGTTGGAAAGAACTCCACCGACAAGGTTAAAAACCTTAAATTAAAGAAGCATAGACTGGGACCAGAGAATCTCAATATGACACGAAGGAGTCTTTGAGAATCAGTGATTTTTTCCTCAATTCCATTTGCAATGGCAACGCATTTGCAATTGCAGATGTGTATGGGCAGCGGTCGCTTCGCTATTTCAGCGAATCCAGGCTGCCGCTTGCTCGTTTGCCGCTTTTTAATATAAAAATCTATCTATGAAATCATTAGTATAGAAATACCAATAATTTAAAAGATAATAAACATATTATCAGGCGATTTTGCTATCAATGCTATTAATCAATCAATCGATCAATACTATTTTCAAGGACGGTTTTTTTGAATTTTTTGAAGATAGCTATGAAATTGATTACTTAAGTTAAGAGATATTTTCTTCATTAATATGTAACTTAAGTTACAATATTACTTTAAAATTATAATTTAAAAATCGCCTTTTTACTTCCTTGTTATTAAAAAAAAAAATGTCTGCTAGAAAAAATCTCGAATATAAGTAACAAAAACAGGAAATAATATTATACTTTAACCAAATAAAATTAAACATATTCAACGTTAAATAAAGTTGTAAATGTCCTTACTAATTATACACTCGGTTATTGCTGTTGTTAATCATTATCCTTAAAGTATAAATAACGCATTTGTGGTTCCTCTGGCATTGCAGATGTCCGTGGGTCGGACCAATTAATTTAGTTGATCCGCTGCTCGTTTGCCCCCTTCTCCTATAAAAAAAAAACTTCCTCGTGTTTATACCTCTTTTACAATGTTTACATATTCGTAACGCATTTGGTTTATTGAAGAACACGTCAATTTCTACCAATCCTGTACTAAACATATCGTCGTCCCACTCATTCTCTTCATAGAAATAGAAATACCACCAGGTGTAAATACAGTTTATACTCGCTGTATTACAGACTTCCCAAAAGGTTCTTATTGTGTATGTATTTTAGATGTTTTTTTTGTTAGTTTCATAAATACCGGAACCTGTGAGTCTGTGACTTCTAACACCTACATAACGATTGCATATGTATGATGTCACCAACTTACTTAGAAGGTGGTTACTAAATTTAATAAAGCTTATTTGCATCTATTACTTAGTCATTTGTAACAAAATTAAGTCAAACCTGGATAAGCGAGAGTCATTCTTTGCTACCTCCATTAGCGAGAAACTCGGTTTAGGGAGAAACCTCTGTAAGCGAGGCAAATATCGTGATCCTTTGGACTCCAGGTTCGGCTGTAGTTAATAATTGAAGTTTTTAATTATTTGAGTTTGTGATTTTTAATTAAAGATAAAAAAGGAGTAAGATAATGAGAAAAAATACGTTACAGTAACTAAACTTCTAACTGAAGTAAGCTGTATTTGAATTTTTATTTTTATTTGTATCAATTAAACTCAAAAAGTCAGGAGTCTCAGAAGAACTCAAAAGTTCAATCTATTGAACAGTCAGGGAAACTGTAGTTTTTAAATGGCGTAAGAAGTTTTATAATTGGTTCTAACCAATTATAAAACTTCTTACGCCATTTAAAAACTACAGTTTCCCTGACTGTTTAAATATTAAATATCGATCCGTGCGAAGCTAGGAACGTTTAAAATAAATCACGTGAAATTACTGAAGTGCAAGAAAAATACTTCCCAGTGAAAGCAGTATGCCTTCAATTGGACAATAAAATTCAATGAAGTTATTTCCCGCGGACACTTAAAACAGTGCTTTCTCCATCTAGACGTCGTTCATTAGACGCACCAGTTTTTTGTTCCACATCTTTATAAACCTTGTTGCACATACAAAGTGTTAGATTTTTTTTTATTCAATTAAAAAAAGTATATTAAGATTTATTGTTGCCAAGGCCCATTTCGGCTCATCGTGTCACCCTAGTTTGTTAGTTTTTAAAAAAGTAAAAAGAACTGTTACAAAAGCAGTCAACTAACAAATATTTTCGTTTATAAGCTATCGAAAAGGCTGTTAAATACGTCGTCAATTTAAAGTGCATTCATTCCGAAGCGATGCCATAAGATTTTTTTTAAATCGGCCCTGTACCTTTTGAGTTATTCCATCACACAGAAAAATACGAGCCTTTCCTCTTTATAATTTTAATATTTGTGGAGCGAACGTAGAAGTCCAGGAGGTCAAGTATGATAACCTTGTTAAACGTTTTTTTCTGTGCCGTTTTTATTGACGTCACAGTCTGACGTGATATACAAGTACGAATTTTACAATAATTGAAACACATTTGTGGTTCCTCTGACATTGCAGATGGCCGTAGGCGTCGGACTAATTAATTCAGTTGATCCGCTGTCGTTTGTCCCCTTCTCCTATAAAAAATGACTCATAATATATTTAACTGTTTGTGTGTTATAAACTTTATATTACCGAGATTAGTCTCATATGTATTGCGTTACAATGAAGAATTATAATTTGTTTCCACGCCGGTCATTTCTATTGTAACAATGTTTGTTTCCGTTGATTATTCTTTACAATGAGAAGAAAATTAAAGCTTATTAATAAAAATACCGTATGTAACCCAAATTTCTTCAATTCAAGAAAGATATTCATGTTCCAGCCTACAGAGGTAGGTGTTTGTGTGATGAAAATCTACATAGATTTCCATTAGCATAACTCTCTTCTCTAACATCCCTACATCCATGACCTAGGCTAGGTCTAGGAACGATAGCTACCATCAGTATGATCATATTCCCTAAGGAGATAAGTAGACAACTGCCGAAATGGCGATATCGTTAATGGAATCGACAAAAATGTACGAAACTGACAATAACATTTGATCAGTCATGTGCTTGTCACGTGTGAGATATCGAACGTCATTGTCAGTTCCCTACATTTACACCGTTCGCTATCGAATCGCTTTGTAGCTAGGTATAAAATATTTGCTGTTAAATAGAGCGAACATCTTTAAAGTGTTTATCAATTAAGTTTATATAAGTAAAGAGTCTATGTAATGTTGCGTGCTGCATGCGACCCGGATAACCTCGCCGTTTGAGGGCAAGCAGATACTGTTTGATAAATCAAAAGTTTGAGTTTAATTTTCTATCTTAATATATTGTGAAATTGAATATTTTACAAGGAAGATATTCATATTTTAGTAGTCTCCATGGTTACCGTAGCACACACATTTGAATTACGTCTGCTTTATTCCGAAACGAGAATCAGCGTTATTACTGTTGTACTTTCTATGTTTGGTACTGGTACATTCATAAAATTTATTCCAAAATATAGAACATCCTTGTTCCTGGTACTTTTTATGATACATAATACAGTCCAATGAGACCCCTGGTCTACCTTATTTAGGTCTGAGTGTCGTCCAGTATCGTATAATCGACGACCTATCGGTCCTCGTTTATCGTAGTACTATTACAAGGTACCTAGATAACCACTTATTTGGTAGTTATCATTAAGTAATAGTTTTGTCCTTTTATCCAAAGGTCTCCTTAACGGGCAGTACCCTCCAGGACTCCTAACTGACCTGGTGCGGGAGATCCGGGACGCCGCACGTCAGAGAGAGGAGGCGCTCTATTCCAGGGTACGAGCTATGGTGCTGGAGAGGATTGATGTGAGTTGATACTTTACTTATAGGGAATATAGTTCGATGTTAGCTCATATTTAAGTCCCGACTGTAAAGTTCTCGTGCTGCCCTAGGGCATAGGGCCTAAGATAGGTTAAGGTGACCATACTGGTCGCAATAATGGTTAGTTTTTATTCTTAGGGACTTCATAAAAATCTACCTGACTGCCAAGACTTTTTTATATCAAATTAGTTCTAGAATTATATTAAAGGGTTCTATGGTTATCAACAAGAACATAGTTTTTTTTTGTTCAAGCTATATGTACTAGATATTTTATTTTTATAATGTACATTCAAAGACATTGCAAATATTTATAACTTTGCTATCCGGTAGTCGGAATATTGGCGTCACTCCAAGAGCGCGCAATGCCGTCGACACACCTCAAACTTTGCGGCACAATTTGCGCTGTAATGCTCCATACGAAATTAGGCCAAAAATATTTTTAGCCTACGCTACAAAGTAAAATAATATAATAACAAATATAATCTATATTGAACTTTGAACTTGAAAACGATCATTTTGTTTACAGAATAGCTATGCGTCCACAGAGTCGAAAAAGTCTGAAAGAACAATTGAAGATTTAAAGGTAGGTTTTGTTTAAGCGCCATCTATTTTTAAAAGTTAGAGAAGTTTGCGCACAGTCGACGTTGTTGTTTAAAGCGCCATCTATTTGTTAAACATTTACTAGGAAATGTTTGGTACAGAACAATTGCGGTATTGTCTCTGTTATGACATAGATGGCGCTGTAAATAATGGAACGAAATATGGTACCGGGTTTTAGTTGGCACGTGGGACAAACGAGTACTCTTGTTTTCGACGTGCCAAATCAAATACGAGTACTGTGCTTTAGTTAGTAGTTTCTGAGACCTGTAATAGAGGGCGTTTCATTTTATCTTTTATTTGTGTTATAAAGTTTAAATATTTTTTTATTTTGTTATCAAAAACTGTATAATATTTCGATTCAATTTCACAGCTTTCTTTTACAGACATTCCTTAGTACAGTTTCAGGGTTTTATTTTTTATTTAATCAAGCTATAATGAACTTTTCTAAAATTAATAGGTCCTTTACGAGACGGTCATGTCCTAAGGTTTATAATATGTGGTTATCCAAAAAGAAATTTATATTTGACTCTTTAAAAAACCTGTTTCAACTTTGTCTTTGTTACCCTACTCCATCTAGTATCCTGGTATCCGGGGTGATTAGAAATAACATTTTGCGTGTGTTTTTTTGAGTTTTTCGTTTCGGTAGTATTAAATAGTGTTTGCACAGCGCTGGGTGGTCCGCTGGAGGGCCCTCGACGTCTTCCCCGTTCCTTTACGTCACACCTACTACGTACCTGTTTGTTTGCGACACGCGAAATGTAGGGTGACCATGTTAGTCCGGATTTTTTTTATGTAGTTTTTTTTATTCAGTGTTTGATGTATTAAAAAAACATTTACGATAGTGTGGCTAATGGCTTGTCTACATTACCAAAGTTTAATGATACTACCAATTTGGTTTTTGGTTGTAAAATTCCCGTTTTTTATTTTGTCCAACCAATTTGTTTATTTCTGACTGTTGATGGTTTCCTGTAGCCAAAACTCCGATTAAACTGTTTTTATGCTAAACGGAAATTTGTGTCGTGTTTTCCCGAATTTTCTGATACCAGTCGGGTTTGTAATTAATTATTAATTTCATATTAAATAATAAATTACTACATGTGGTTTCCGTTAAAAATTCATGGTAACCGGGGAGACGGGCGCTGTACACACCGATGTGACGTTGCAAATTCTCGAAGTTTTTATTGCTTATTCTAAAAATATAATAGCGAAGTCATTGAAGACACGTTGCTGTTTTATACAAAACTAGCTGTTGTGCGCGACTTCTTCCGCATGGAATTAAATAATATAGCCTATGTTATTCGGGGATAATGTAGCTTTTTTACCGGTGAAAGATTTTTTGAAATCGACTCAATAATTCTTAAATTATTTCAATACATATAAAAATACAAAGTTACTCTCTTTATAATATTAAGTATAGATTTTCGTTCAATTATGGTACTATACAAAAAATACTATAACTTTTAAAATAAATTACTCAGTTTAAATACTAATAGGGCAGTTTTGTTCCTTTCTGTCTACTCATGTTAAGAAAACACAATATATTTTTTAAAGTATAGTTATCTTGTCTCATCAAAGTTCTGGGTTATGTTAGTTTAATTTGCTCTCTAGTGAGTTAATTGACCTTTAGTAGTAACGGTTGTATAAAGACGTCATTTCAAAAAAAAACTTAATAATAAAAAAAATGTTATTGACAATTTGAAGTGATATAATAACCAACTATGACCAATATGGTGGTTGTTGAAATCTTATAAAATTTATAAGAATTTTAATGCAATAAAATAAATTACGATGCTTGTTAGAAGGCTTATTGGTTGATATCAAGTAAGACAATTTGATTTAGGTGGTAAAAGGGAAGGTAAGCATTTTATTTAAAAAAAAAACGATTCGCTATACTACTATTGCATGCATTCAGCATTTCATTGAACCAAAAGGAACTCATAGGTATTCGACTCTAATATCACACCGTTTCACGATTTGGAATATTCGTTTACTAGTCGGTATATCGGAGGGGCAGGTGGTGACGTCACGGCTAGGGTGGCGCCACACTGCAGCCATCCACTTACATCTGCCAATATTTGCCCGGCACCCCGCCCCGCGCGCACCCCGCGCGCACCCCGCACGCACCCCGTTCATATTTCAAATGCTCCGATGTGGGGACGCTAAAGACTACAAAATACCAGAGTTATGCGGACCTATTGTCACACCGTAGCTTATTTTAGATTTGAATAATATTTTTAAATTAATACATACCTTGTGCGTGGATACCGTGTACCTAATATCTGTCTTACTAACGACATATACATCAAAGTTACTAGATAGTGATTTTCGATATTTTATGTTCTATATGGGGTGTAAAATAAACAGATATTTGAGAATTCGATGCCTAGATACAAGACTCAAATTATAAAATCTTACTAGTAACGTAGGAAATCTACATCTAATCGCAAATTATGATAGTAAAAGATGGCCCACAACCAAGCGATTACTGACTTTAAATTTAAAAGGTTACAGATGGGTTTATTATTAATTAAAATTATTTTCACCTTACACTACGGTGTGATAGGCAGTCTCATCTAGTCAGTCGAATGCCCCCGTACAATCGATGCGTGCGCCCGCCGCCGGCCGTGCGCGTTCTCTCGTTGATTTTATAATCCCGCTTCGACTGCCACATGCTCTCTGCTATGTACATTAAATATACTATGTATTCATACAAAAAAAATATACAGATTAATACCGGTTAATGCTAAAAGCGATCGAAGTTCAACAGTAGACAGTAGTAAAGCCTTGTCCGTACCCGGATAGTATTTTAGTCGAGTACCAAGTATCCGAACAAAGGATTTACTACTCTACTAAAATGTTGCTGTTCAGATACGTTTAGTTAATATATTACTTGTTACTCAACTAAAAAATTCTAGTGCGTCCAAGGCAGTGCGTCTTATGTGAAAAAGTTTTACCTACGTTTTGTCTTGTTTATACTGTAATTTAATACGCAAAACATTATGGTCTTAAAGATAAAAATAAAACTCGACTTTTGTATATCGTATTAACCTGGCTACATACGTTAACTGTATAGTTAAAACTGACGTTCATACGTCAGTTTGAATTGCACAGTCGAACTGTACAGTTCCCACTTTTGCCTACACACTTCAGTTTTAACTTCGCAGTTGAACTGTACAATTAAAACTAGCGTTTGTAGTTGGCTGTAGCGATTCTTTTTTGAAGATTATTTTTTCTCATAGTAGTAAGTAAGATAGTATAATAATGTTTTGTAAGAAAAGGTAATACTGCAACTTAAAATACTTAAAATTAGCAACAATATATCTTAGAGAAGTATTGACAGAGCCTACACTTGTGTAGGCGAAGCAGCTAATTTTGTTTGTTCCGGCGCGTGTGGCATGCACCAGGCACGCCGGAAAATAGTTAAGATTTCACTTAACATTATGTCCAATGTTACTTGAATACTGATTGTCTTAAACTAGCTGTTGCTCGTGACTTCGTTTGCGCAGAATTAAAAAAAATAGTTTAAGTTACTCAGTGATAATGCAGCTTTTTAATAGTGAAAGAATTGTTGAAATCGGATTAGTAGTTTTTGAGTTATTTCAATACATTCAGAAATCTCCTTATTTTAACCCTTAAATGCATGACGATGTATATGTACATCAGTATACCCTTACATCGTCCTTACTCCTTGTGTACTTACCCATTTAAATATATTCACTCGTAGATGAAACCTGGCTATATCATCATCATCATCACATCAGTGTTTTCTTCTTTACGTAATATACATTTTAGAAAACAAAACAATCTTTATTTTTCACATAATCTATGTTTAGTTATCCACCGGTTTCAATTTATTGTATTTAAAAAGAAAAATCATGCATTTAAGGGTTAAAACTAGCTGTAGTTCGCTACTCCATCCGCGTGGAATAATAAAATATCTAGCCTATGATACTCGTAGATAATGTAGCTTTCTAATGGTGAAATAATTTTTGAAATCGGTCCAGTAGTTCGTGAGTTATTTCAATAGATACAAAAATACAAATCGTTCCTCTTTATAATATTAGTATAGATAGAAGAAAGAAAGAAAAAATGTACTCGCTTTTAGTCTAAACTTTTAGGGGCCAACTTCACTTAACCTTTCCCGAGCTATCAAAATTCATAACCACTAACAAATAATGCAAACATTATTCAAATAATCTACTTAAGCGTTAAGCGAAGCTATACCGGTACTTAGTTAGACGGTAGTTGGTGGTGCATTTAGCGAGTTTGGTGGAGCATTAAGGTGATAGTGCTAAGCGAACCGGCGGGATATGTTTTTGCACCTCAATTAACTTATTACGGGCACCGCTTGCTGCGGAGCGCTAATTGGTCGGACAAACTTGCGATGCTGAGTGCACGCCTACGCATCAAGTGCGGCGTTTAAAGGGTTAAGACGAACGCACAGATATAAGAAAAATATGAATAGTTTAGGCGAGGAATGTGTATTTACTTGTAGAAACCAGTTGTGTGTAGTAGTTTTTTCTCTACTAAAATGTTTCTCTAAACAGTAAACGAATTTAATATTACTATGTTACCTGGTTTTTTAAACATCTCTAAAAAGAACGAAAAAGATAGACAGCGGAGAGTAAAGATTAAAAATAAAACCATTGATATAAATAGTAATTGTATTAAAATAAGAAAAATAAAAACACAACCTCTTGTAAAATATTAAATAAGTAAAGTGAACAAAAATGATGCACCTTGACATATAAAAATATAAAACTTATTTTAAAAAATACATTCTAAAAAATATTAAAAAAGGTTTGTTATGTTGGCAGCAGTCTCTGACAAAATAAGGATTAAAAGCATTGAAATTCAAACCGCAGTAGTTCCGCTTGCAATCTAACATATACGAACAAAAGTATTTTCTTTACCAGATTAATCTTCTACCAACAAATTACAGCATATAAAAAATAGATACGAGATAGATAAAAAATCGTTTGTTCCGGCGACGGTAATTCAGCTAATTGTTTATACAACACGTTGTTACAGAGTGCTCTCCGCGCTTCAGACGCTGACAGTCGACGGATGATGGATCGGATCGCCAAGCTCGAAGACGACATGCGGCTGTTGAGGCTTAACGAGTAAGTTTAGTTGCGTTTCCACTGAGGAAACATTCATGCAAAAATATACAATATATTACATAGGTTATATGTCTTTTGTAATGAGAGGTTACTAGACTTTTTCAATTGTTACCTGTTGGGCTGGTAGACCCAATGAGATAATATGGGAACACCCTATTTTTCTATGCATGTCTTAACAATGAAAAGGTTAAAGGATCGGGGGTTCTCCAAAGTACATGCCCTACAAAGCGATTCGATAGCGAACATCAAAAATGTATGACGTAAGTTCGATGTCACACGTGACAAACATATGACTTATCGAATGTCATTGTCATTTTCATACATTTTGGTCGATTCCATCAGCGTTCTCGCCAATCGAATGATACTTTGGGTAAACGTCTGTGTTAAAGGAAATGCATCACGTTTAATATTTTAGGAAATTTTAGTTCTTGACGCAAATGGACACGCAGCACCAGTGAAACTGTGGTTTTATTGTTTCTCTGTGTTTTGATTCAAATAATTTATCTTTATTTTCAGATCTGATACATCCGAGAACAGAATAACGAACGGTAACGTAGACGATGCGGGGACGGAAATCCTGCGTCTGCGCAAAGAAATCGAAAACATACGCAAAGCGAAGCAAACATCAGACGAACATTCTCTCAAGTGAGACTATTATATTGCTTGAAATTACTTACCAAAAATGTACCAAATAGTTTCTTTGCCTTTAGTTCCTTTAGTTATAGTATTTTCGACGGAGAAGTTTTGATTCTAAACTATCATTAACACGCTTTTAATGTTGTCTGTGATTTTGGGGTTTTTGTATATATTTACTAATAGTAATATAGCTATTAAACGTTCCTATTGTTAAGTAGAAACAATGGCTAAGATCGCTTGCTAATTTGTATCTTTCTCTTTGTAAACCGCGCACAATAGGTTACCTTTGCAAACTTTCCTAGACTACGCTTTTTTAGCTGATTTAGTTTATCAAATCTTTAATATAAGCAGCGCTTAACTTGCAGACTGGAACGTTTAGTTACACAGCTACGATCCAAATTCACCGGCGTCCAGTCAACGAACGGTCCCGATTCCCTCCCGAGCGAATCCGAACACGATACGAACGCGCGCATTCGCCGAACGAGCGGCAACTCGAGCAACAATTCCACTGTCGTATTCGGACCTGTTACTGATTTGTAGCGAACGGAATTGGCGCAGATTGTATACGCGCTGACTACAGACTTGTTGGTATCTATTTGTTCTAGAATGTTCTAAGCTCGTCTGGAAGGTTGTGTTAAAAGTGATTGACGTTGATTTAAAATGTGATTGAAATAAACTACTACTGATTGTTTCTAGATTTTTCATGGTTAAGTAGGACTTTATACTCAACATATTCGCAGTTTAATAATACGAATCTCATATCTCATAAAATAGTACATAACCGTTATATATAGATTTGTTGTAATCGAGAACAATTTGTTGTGTAGCTGATAATAATCGGTGGTGTCTTTTTGCTCATTTTTGCAACAATTGTGATTGTGCTGTCTCAAAATTTACTTAAAGGTGCTTATGTTTGTATTTTTAATATAATTTAAGTATTAAACGGTCGTTACGAAATAAAACATTATTACAGGTGATGCATCAATGGCTCCTACGTAAAGTACTATACGTAAAAATCACAAAACTTTACAGATTAACACGATAACGCACGTAACAAGAACATACAACATATTGTTAGTAAGAAACGGGATTCTAATTACGATTTAGCTCCCGATATTTCGGCATAGTTGCATGCGCAATCGTGGTAAGAATCCGTTTCTTACGAATAATATGTTAGAAAATCACCAAAATTTAAAGTTATAAGAAAATACAAATGTTAAAATCTTCAGTTCTTTCGAATAATAATTTCAAAACTAGATAGAAATAAGCTTATACAAGTTAATTTAATAAAAATATAAAACGTGATGTAAATTGCAAAATTGTGGGATATACTTATTTACGTAGGAGCCATTGTTATTTGCATACATTTGTGTTCATAGATTGCGTTTTGCTTATGTATTGTTGGTTTTTACAATTCTCGTCCAATTCGCTTTTTACACCTTCCACTATGTTATATTTGATAATTATAATAATATTTGTCTTTGTCATTTTTTCTTTATGTTTTCGGTATTTTGCCAAAATTTTTATCATTTTTGTGGGTTTTTAAATGTCATTTTAAATCTATATTAATACAATCACTTAGTGCAAATCAATGTGATTTTAGATTGTTGTATTTTTTTTTCGCGGTGCTTTTACTAACAATTGTGTGTTACTTGTGTATAATTTGTACTTAATGCTATAAAATTGAGGACATTTTTACTTTTTTAAAAATTGTTTTTTTTTATTCGTGTTCAAAAAATAATTATGTTATATGGTAACATTTTCCGCATCAATATTTTAGTTTCTAATTTGTCTTTGTGTTTTGTTTAACGCTGTGTTTAATTCGCACGAATTTGTCTTTTTCATGTGATAATTGATTGCTTTGTACGCTTTAACTTGCTTATCTATGTTTTTACATGTATCAGTGAAAGTGGTTGTAACTGTAATTTTATTAGAAATATAAAAAAAAAGATTATAAAATGTGATATAATTTTGTAATAATAATTAATCAAGATTAGATATAAAATCAAAATTATAGCTTAGGTAGTTTGGTCTTAAAAATTTATGTAAATCGGAATTGTTACGTTATAATGTCTTAGGTTATAATAATTCGCGTAGTAAATCTAAAATATAATAATAAAAATAGTAATTTTTTTTAACAGGCAAGGCGATCTATTACTTAAAGGAATAACATAAATTCTAAACACAGTTTGTTTTTGTAAATTTTAATGTTACTAATTTGATTTTTTAATTAGTTAATCTTAATAGATTTTGAAGGCACTTCGTCAATCCAGGGTTGCCACTGCGGAAAGTACAAAAATACATTGTCCATCTCTTTCATTCTCTTTTAGAAAGAACAGAGACAACAATATGTTTGTCACGCGTTTAGACAGAACTTGCCCTTGATTTTATGAACAAAGTGTGAATTGTAGGCTTCAATCAATGATGTCATACTAGGATTGTATGTTGAATTTGAAGTTATTATATTCAATATACTTAAAGTTTGAAGTGCTGTCGCACTTTTAAAGGATAGATATTCGCGTGTAGATTCTTCATACTAAATGTACAGTCAGGAAAATTGGCGGTGTTACATCTTGTTCTACAGTCGTGTCGTACGCATTGAAACGACGACGCGGAAACAATTATCAATAATAAAATCCATCCATCCATGGTACATGACTAATTGCTTTTACTAGTATGCCGTTTGCGCAAGAAAAGAAATAAAAACAAAAAAACTCACTGCTAATTACGTAGAATTTATTAGCGTACCGTGTCTGTACAAAAAAAGGGAAGGGTTTCTCTCGTTAGGTGAGAGAAGAAACAAGTTTCTATAACGCTTCATTAGACCGAGTTCTCGATATAAACGGGGATTTTGCTGCGGAGTAAGGCCGTTTTATGCGTGACATCGGTCTAAAGATGCCGTAGTGTAAGTGCAACACCGCGGTTTTCCGTGACAGTACCATAGTGACATTTATTAATGTTGTAATGATTTTCTTTAAGTAATTCATGTTATGGTTAAATTATGAAAATTAAGAAAAATAGTGTTTTTACCAATTTACATCGAATCAAGTAAATGTGTGATTTACTAATTTGTTTTTCCCTATTCAGAATATAACATATTCACTGCAATAATAATAATTGTTTCCTAAAAAGGTGCTTTACTATTTTAAATAGAATTAAATCTATGTAGTAAATGGCCTCATAGTTTAAAATTTGACACTTTTTTCCTAAAACATACTAACCACCGATTTCACTCTTAGCGTAGACTGATTTTTACTAATTTATTTAATTAATTTTAAGTTTCATACCAAATTGTAATTTTAGAAATATAATCTATAGAAATAAGGCTTAATATATTGTGTATGTTTAATTAGAAATTAATAATTAATAGAATTTAAATGCAAAATTATTGATTCTTTAATATTTTTATTAATACACTTGGGGGGGAATTTTGATTTTTTTGGGAAACAATTTCGATTTTTTTTGGGAGGAATTTTATTTTTTTTGGAAGAAATTTCGAATTATTTGGAAGAAATTTCGAATTATTTGGGAGCAATTTCGAATTTTCAAGGAGAAATTTCAATTCTTTAGCAATATTCGGTTAACTATTTAATTAACTTTTAAAGCTTAGAATTTAACAGATTTGTAATTTTGCATTTATATTCTGTTATAAAATAATATAGTATAGAGATAATGCTTGCAGATCTCGTTCTTACACCAAAGCAACGAGAAAATTGACTTCGATACTCTTAACGTCTAATATAATTAACATAAAGGAAATTAATTAATATAGATTCAATTACTATGTATGAATAAAGATTTCCACTGTTGACTTCTAAAACAAAACAATGATCTTAAATAACCGAAAAAGACAGGAATCCCGTTATTCCGAATAAAAATATAAAGTACTACGATAAACGAGGACCAATAAATCGTCGATGATACGATACTGGAGGACACTCGGAACTAAATAAGAGCCAGGGGCCTCTTTGGACCGAATTATATATCATAAGAAGTACCAGGTACAAGGATGTTCTGTATTTTGGAATAAATTGTATGAAAGTCCCAGTACCAAACGTAGAAACAACAGTAATAACGCTGATTCTCGTTTCGTACTAAAACGGATCAAGTTTACGCATACACTTATGTCAAAAAAAGGAACAGTAAGTTTCAAGCTTGTGTCTTCTATTATTAGAGTGTAAATGTATTATGCTTTGATAAAAACATTCTTACTTCAACTCCCGCGAGAAGTGACTGGATTAAGTAAACAAGTGGTTCTTTGCCAAGTCCGTTCCTTTATAATCAACGTTTTGTAAAGTCAATGCTTAAGCTGGCAGACACAAAATAATGCTTAAAATTAGTAAAAAAATATCTTTGTTAATTAATTTTCTCGATATTTAATAGTTAAACAGTAGTGGTCGCTTCGCTATTTCAGCGACTCAAGGTGGCCGCTTGCTCGTTTGCCACTTTATAATGTAAAAAAAAAAAGTTAAAAATACGGTGCCTTACGTAACTTGTCCGCCCATTTAGAATTACTGCTTGTATTATAACATGTGCCATTTGTAAATTCGAGTGTACTTGCTAACTTTAATTTTTTAATGTCCTTGTTAATGTGACCGAGGTTATTGCATACTTGCGTTCCACACATAAATAAAATTATAAGATTTTGTTGAATTTAGACTTTGAGCACTTGAACTTGGATTAGCGAGAGCCTAAAGCCTCGTACACACTAGGATAGTATTTTAGTCGAGTAGTAAATAGCAAGTATCCGAACAAAGGATTTACTAATCTTTTCTACATAAATGTTGCCGTTCGGACACGTTTAGTTACTAAATTACTACCTTAATGCGTAGGTTTAGGCTGAAACGAGTCCGAACAGTAGTAAACCCTTTGTTGGGTTATAAGCTACTTGCTACTCGACTAAAATACTATCTAGGTGCGTACAAGGCTTAAGGGATTCGCTTATAGAAGTTTCTCTTTAATCCGAGTGTCTCGTTTATGGAGGTATCTCGTCGGGACTATACAATAACTTTCGCTGATTCATGTGTTAGGTTTAAATATATTAAATTTGTGTGTGGTATGCATATTGTCTTTCAACAAAGTTTTTTAAATTCGATATTTTTGTTGTATTTTACTATATCTACAGTTTTTTGTCTACTCAATTTTAGCTGTAGTATTCACATTTCATTTCATTACATGTAGAATAATACAATAGAATATTTTAAGTAATATTATGAAAGTGCAGATTTGCAGATAATTCAACTTTTTGTATTCGGGCGCCATTTTTTCATATAATACTCATTTTAACGCAGTGGTTGGTTCGAATACTTTATAATACAATGTTATTCAATTGTGTAAAAAGGGTTTTTAAATAAATGATTGTAATTCTCAAATGTGTTTTATTTTTTAACCGATGAACATAGTAAGGATTAATACTAAACTTGTATCACGCAAAATACGCGTCAGTCGTGGAGTTGCGGAAACATAACCCCTACTACTACGACTACTAAACTTGTAGGAACATAAGTAACAATTAATTGACATTGAATGAGCAAGGTTACTCCAAGCTTACAATTAATATTATTTGGTGTTACTAAAATACAAACAAGTAATAGTTTGTGCACGAATTCCTTTGTGTTAATAATGCTCGGTTCAATTACGCCTTAACCCCACAGTGGCGAGTCTAATTTATTCTGAAGTGGGACAGCGGCGTATTGTTTCTATTATTTTTGAGCGTTTTCAATAAAAACAATAAAAGCGCAAAGGGCGCGGTGACACGCGCCGGCACGCGTCCGCCGCGCGGCGACGCCATCTTGCGTGATGGGTGGGAACTGAGGTGCATTGTGGGAACAATGGACAATGTAATTGTACACGATGTTTAATGACAATATAATGTAACGACTTAATTACTGTTATAAATAAAATCTTATACCATCGAAAATGCATATAGCCTTGTTCGCACCAGTAGGGCTACAAAAAGTACTCTTCGATCGTTGATATCGCTGATGGAATCGACATTATTGTATGAAGCTGACATTGTTATTCGATAAGTCATGTGATTGTCACGTGTGAAATATCAAACGTCAATGTCAGTTTCATACATTTTTGCAGCGAATGTACTTTCAGTAACCCCCCCAGGATGGTATTTTAGTCGAATAGCAAGTCACCAAAGTATTTACTAATCTACTCTACTATAATGTTGCTATTCGGACACGTTTAATTAGTAAATTACTTGCTATTCGACTAAAATTATCCTAGTGCATATAAAGCTTAAAAGATTACCAGCCAATTATAAATAATCTTAATAGTCCCGTTCCTTATCTTTTCCCTTGCACTATCTAGCATAAACCTCGCAAAATGTACACTAGCTGGACTTTCCTGAAGGTAATATGCCATATCCACTTCCCATTCTCATCATTACCTTATAAGAAAAGGATAGGAATGAAAAGTGGACCACTTCGTACCGGGCCGATACTGAACCATAACCCTACCTATACCAAAGATAATTTTCCAATTGTATTGCATATGCAATGATCAGACGATCCATTGAAATATTCAAGCAAACCGCAACGCGACAAATTGGGCACAAATCAATGGTCGATGGGGCCGCGAGCCGCGGACGCTAAAAAGCTCGACCTTATTTTCGTATATGAATTAATCACACTTGTCGATTGTCCACTAGTGATGAGTCAGCAGATATCGATGTTATGTGAAGTTTACGTAAGCCTTGTGCACTGATATACACGCGCTAGTCTATAAGAATTGATAATAAATATATAATTGTGATATAAATAAGGAATCGGTAGACGGAAGGTCTAAAGAAACACATTCATACAATATAGTAGACAGGGCGCTTTTATTTAGAATTCTAAACTTTCGTTATTTTAACTAACATATTGTTCGTAAGAAACTGTATTATTACCACAATTTAGCTGTTTGATTAGAACTCTTGTTTCATTTATGTTAAAAGAGGTGTTTTATTTTTTTATTTGCTTCCAATGACTTGTTATGAATGTATAATTATAAAACTTATATCATTTGCTGTATGTGACTATCATATCGATACATTCCACATCACTATCGTCATGAATATTGTACGTTGCAATTTGTATAATTCGATTAAGTCCACCTGTGTGAGTGCACGGGGAGGGAGGTGCATTTAGTTTGAATAGTCGCCCCCGAATACTCACAATTTACACTTAAATATGATAATGTATTAAATAATTTGTTAACATGAATATACTGTCGAGACTCGATAAGTGAGAGTCCAAGGGACCGCGATATTTATCTCGCTTATCGACGTTTTTCTCTAATCCGAGTGTCTCGCATATGGAGGTAG
>QDHC01001558.1:122301-153366 GCA_013186455.1 Papilio dardanus tibullus | reverse complement strand
AACATGAATAGAAAGAACGGAATGAATGAATAATAACGGGACAGAGAATTTTAATTCACATGCAAATTCAGTTTCAATTCGCATGTGGAATTTTCTGGGAAATTTTAAACGTTACCTAATAAAGTTTGCTGTTTTTGTCTTTTTTGGACAGAGTTTTAAATTGAAGGTGTCTTTTATGAAAATACTCTTATAATGCCCTACTTTTGCCCTACAATCTGGATTAGCGTGAACTGGATTAGTGCGAAACCTCTATAAAGCCTTGTACCCACCAGGATACTATTTTAGTCGAGTAGCAAGTAGCAAGTATCCGAACAAAGGATTTACAAATCTATTCTACTAAAATGTGGATGTTCGGACACGTTTAGTGACTAAATTACTACCCTAGTGCGTAGGTTTAGGCTTAAACGAGTCCTGAACAGTAGTAAATCCTTTGTTCGGTTAAATGCTACTTGCTACTTAACTGAAATACTATCCTGGTGCGAACAAGGCTTAAGCGACTAATGGTCCCTAGAGACGATCTTCATAAGCGAAAAATTCGGATTAGAGAGAAACCTCTATAAGTGAGACAAAAATTGCGGTCCCTTGGAATCTCGCTCATACATACGCTGGGAAATAAAAATAAATAAATACAGCCTACGTCACCAGGGGATAGTTAAAAACAAACTAGGTATATAATAAACTAGCTGTTGTTAGCGACTTCGTCCGCGTGGAATTAAAAATACAGTCTATGTTACTCGGGGATAATGCTGCTTTCTAGTGGCGAAAGAATTTTTGAAATCGGTCCAGTAGTTTTTGAGTTATTTCAATACATACAAAGTTTCTCTCTTTATGATATGTGTAGATGTAAATGTAGAGATTTGTATTGATTCATGATTATTATAATAATCACGAATTTGCTACAATATTTAAAATTTCACTAAATTATTATGTAAAAAGTTTTACAATATTTTTTTAATTTAATTTGTACTGGACTATAAATTAAATAATTTTATTCTAAAATTCTTTATTTAAACAAAATACCAAAATAATTGTTTGATAAACTTATTCATTACTTTTTAAACAATTCATATTGAAATATTCCGCTATTATTTTACACGGTCTAGTGATTTCATAAATTGAAATATTTTATACATAATCCATTGCTCGCTGACATTCACAAGGGAGATGACGAAATGTATTGATAAAAGGCAATGGATTGGAAAATATATACATATACTTTATAATAGTGACATGAACAAGGTATCTGACGCGGTGGCCATAATCTCTATTCACACAAACGTTTTTTCAACGCGCGGTAAAAAAGCGTTGAGATAGAACAAATACATATCCATGTACCGTCGACCCTGGGTTAGCGATATATCTGTTCACACGGCGACACCTTTAAATTTTTTTGCGCAGATCATTTTGAGCGCTGGTCGAACGTAACAAGAGTCATTTTACAGCGATCGTATGAGTGAGAGCGTTAAAAAAGCGCCAATGCCGACTTTAAAAAAGCGTCCGTGAAAAAGCGGGTAAAATGAGACTGGCAGACTGTGCAGTTCAAATTCCCGTACACAAGTCAATTTGAAGTACACAATCCAACTGTACAGCTTTCAGTGTCGCCTACTTATGTCAGTTTTAACTGTACAGTTCGACTGCGCAGTTAAAACTGAACGTTTGTAGTCAGCTTTAGGTATATTTCACACAATGCACGCTCACAAATAACTTGCAAGTTAAGTTAGCATAACTTAGTTTCAGTTACATGTTTAAGTTCCAAGAATTTCTTTTCGCATTACGTTAATGGAATTTTATACGATGAAGAATTCGTTTGAAATAAATGCATTTGTTTTATGACTCTCTCTCACACAATACTATTATTTTCAACCTATTTAAATAAAGTCGAACCTCGATAAGCGATAGGGGAGCAGTCTCGCTTATAGAAGTTTATCTTTAATCAGAGTTTCTCCCTTATGTGAAATCGTCCCCGGGAACCATACTGTGACTCGCTTATAGAGGTGTCCCACTAATCTTACCTCTTTATAATATTAGTTAACAATTTAGAATTCTGCTATTTTAACTTTTATTCTTTTCTATCACAAAAACATTAGTATCATACTACAATTTGTAAGTTAAAAGTATTCAAGTGAGCTTTTTAAAATCTAATAACTTTAAAAAAATTACAAGTTTTAAAAATCTTGAAAATAACCGCTCGGAATGCGAACGAGGGAACGCATTAAGAAACGATTATTGTAACTTTCTTAGAACTCGCGTTATTAGCTGAACCTTTAGTTTACACTTCGTCCAAATATAATTAGAAAAATACATTTATACTGTATTCATAGAAGTTTTTTAACATTCTGTTATAAATCTAAAATCTACAAAATAAATCCGTCTTTGTTTACAATGCCAAATAACAAGTTCAAAAGTATAGTATGTATACCATAGGGGGCCTGTGATGAAGATGATGATATAACAAAAAAAAATATTAAATGTCATAGCGCACTTTAATAATAAGTAGCGACCCGCCCCGGCTTCGCACGGGTGCAAATCGGTATAATTCTGATACTATATACTGTAGCGTTTGCAATGTAAGCGCTAAAAATGTGGCAATTTACGACATCATATTAAAAACTCTAAATCAGTGTTACTCTTCATTTTCCTTATGAATCACTCTATCTATTAAAAACCGCATCAAAATCCGTTGCGTAGTTTTAAAGATTCAAGCATATATAGGGACAAACGTAAAAAAGCGTTATTGTTTTATACTATGTAAGGAGGATAAGGATAATGATAAGGATAAAATAATTAAAATTACAACTTGCACGACAGCAGGCGAATGACGGATTTAAATACACTTCGCTGTACATTTTCTTTAACTATTGTTAATTCTTTTTCTATTAATAACAAGAAAACAACCCTCCATATTTCTTGTTATATTAATTTAATAAACACGTGTAATTACAAGTTGAATACATTGATTGTTATCGATGTTATTACCAAATCTCGAATAACATTTATGACAAAAAAATGATGTTATCATATACTTAAGTTAATTAAGTTACGCCCCGAGCACACTGTCTACTAAATAAAACACTACCGAATAAAATAATTGTATTAAATGAAAGTCGATTCTATTTTTAAAGTGACATAGATCTTTGGTCCCTTTCTCCGTTTTTTTTTCGACGTATCATATGGGATTATCCAAGCGGATTTTGGGTGAACTGAGGCCAAAAGAGCTGATATTATTGGTTTAAAGCCGTATGTGTGTTTTTATTTTATTTATTAACATACTTATTTTTATTTTATTTTATTTTGTTGTACACACACATAGCTAGGACTTATATACGATTATATGACATTTTGTGTCCCTCTACCGTCAACGTTCCGAGCAGTGACGTCACGCGTCTGAATCTGGCGTTTCGTATCACGTGACCAAATGTGAGATTTAGACGAATTTAATTTCCAAATGTAATAATAATCTTATTTTATTTTAATAGCTGTTCTTTTTTGGCATCTTTGGGATACAATTAATCATCCGAAGTCCACAGTCCTGATATAAAACGGACTTATTTCGGTGTCCGCTTTCACACACCAGTGTGAACAGGTCCTTCATTAAAGGCAAGTTAAGTTGATTGCGTGCGATACAATCTATAAGCTATCGGCTTAATGTAGTAAATTACTGGTTGTTATGACTTGTAACTTGGCTTGTTTTTATTAATACTTCGTCTCTTTTAGTATTATGTCAAGGTTGTGGTAAAATTCAGTTTTTTTTCTATAGGATTTTAAATGATACTAGGTTCGTTTCTGTGTGTTTCTTTGGCTTTCTCTACATGATAAAGCTTATATCTGTATTTACGTGTATTTTTGTTGTAATTTGTAGTTTAAGATCGGCCGATTGTGAAGAATGATATTATCACATCATTATCACCAGCTCACTAAGGGGTGACTAGGCCAAGTGCGGGTTGGCCAACTTTACACATATCTTTAAATTTCTTAGCCGATATGTGCAGGTTGCATCACGATGTTTTCCTTCACCGTACGAGCGTCGGTAAATATGTACATATGAAATTTGATATTCGAAAAACACATTGGTACAAGAATGATATAATTTGGGCGTATTTATTATTTTTTTAATACATTCAGTAAGGCTGTATTCATATCTTACAGTTTTTTTTTATTGATTTAAAAATTGCCTATAATTTTACTGTTAAGTTTAAATTCAATTTGAAACAGAAAAGACCTTGTCGTTTGACCTTTGTTTCGAATGAAAAACAATAAAATCAATTTCAGGGTTCGGATTTACGGAAAAGTCCAGCCTTGTCCTGTTACTCCGGCTACGATTATTTGCTGATTGTTTCCACTTGTTGCCGACTTATTCGTATTCTTCGGCTTTCTATTCATTTGCATAATCGCTATTCCTTTGTTTTCATATAAATCGAATCAACGCTCGACCTTGTTCAGTTTCTGCTTAGAAATGTTTTTGTTTCTTATTTGTTATAGTATTCCTAAGAATTTTCGATTTTTTTTTCTTCACAGAGATTCAAATAATTTAGTAATATCTTAAACATCAGTTAAGAAACTGGCGTGTCAAACTGGAATTGAGACCTAGACGCAACGAGGCGTGGATTACAGTTTGTTTCATTAGGATGATGGCTACCCAAATCGACGATTTAGGTCTCTGAGAGACATATGCAATACTCTCATCGAGGTTCAAGCACAGGTATTAGTCGCCGACATGTAAGATTGTAGACAAGTCGCTAAAGCCTTGTTCGCAGGATAGTATTTTAGTCGAGTAGCAAGTAGCATTTATCCGAACAAAGGGTTTACTACTGTTCAGACTCGTTTAAGCCTAAACCTACGCACTAGGGTAGTAATTTAGTAACTAAAAGTGCCCGAACAGCAACATTTTAATAGAATAGATTAGTAAATCCTTTGTTCGGATACTTGCTACTTGACTAAAATACTATCCTAGTGCGAACAAGGCTTTAGAAACATATTTATCGCATATTTGGGTATCCTACGAATGGTTCTTGGTTTGTTAGTAGCGTTTTATATAGCTCAGTTTTACGCACGTATAAAATAAACTGGCAATAAACGTTGCTTTAAAGATTCTTTTGTTTTCTCGTCGCCGAGTGCAGGGCGCCGTAAAAATATAAATCGTTACAGGCGCCTACATATAATAATTTATTGCATTTTGAGGTGACTGTGTATTTCCTTACTTACTTATATACGAACGCACTAAAAAGATACGCATTGACAATAGTATAACTTTATCATTAACTAAGAAAGCTAGTCCAAGGGATTTCTGTCTCGCTTATAAAGGTTTTGCTTTTCGATTTTCATATGCACATATTTACCCGACGTTTTTTGGTGAAGGAAAACATCGTGATGTCTGCACGTATCGGCGAAGAAGTTCAAAGAATGTATTCACGCAAAATACGCGCTAGTCGTGGAGTGAAGGAAAATGGAGCCCATCATGGGTTGAACCTTACCTTACCTTACCTAGAGTTTGTAGGAGAGGTAGAGGTTTTCCGTCAAACCTGGTTAAGCGGGAAACCTCTATAAGCGAGACATATATCGCAGTCCCTTGGACTTGGCTTATCCAAGTTCGACAGTATATTGAAAATAAAATATGATAAATTATTCAGTTCACGAAAGATTTAAAAAAAAGGTAACATAAAATTATCCACGTACATTCAGATTTTAGTGAACGTGCGAGAGTCAATAAAACTCGTTATTTTTTTTGTTTCAACACGGAATTATATTCAGTGTAAAATTCGACGAATTTAAAAAAAAAGGGATAATTTAATTTTGTACACTGAATATTTTGCGACGTTTCCGATTGTGTGATTTATTTAAAAATGCTAAATAAATATTTTTAAAATTCTATTTGTGGCCATTTCGATTCGATTATTTAAATCACACTTTTTTCTGTAAAATTTTGTCCAATTGACAAAAGACCCCACTTCAAGTGGTGATGAGATGATGAAAATAGTAAATAATATTGAATATATGGATAATATTAAATAGGTTTTTTTATTATAAAGTAGCAAACGAGCAAGCTGCCACCTGGATTCGCTGAAATAGCGAAGCAGCCAATGCCCATAGACATCTGCAATTACAAATGCATTTATATTACGGCGGAGGAGACAAACAGCAAGATCCTCTTCCTATGCGTCCACTTCCCGTTCCCATGATTTCCATATAAGAAAAGGTTAGGAAGGGAAAGTGGACTAAAATTAGTCCTCCGGCACCACACTCATCAGACGAAACACGGAATAGCTTCCATTCGACGCCTGTCTTCTGTGTAGTCGTGGTATTACACCGGGCGAGCCGGACAGTCCGTGCGAAGATATTGAAGCGGGCTTTATCACTATAATTTAGGAACATAAGTATTTATATTTAAACCCTTATAAAACCATTTCAAAATATTACAACTCCAAAAAACGTAGTTACTAGTTTTTTAATCTCTTTCTGTTCACGTTCCAGGAGGTTACGGCGCGACTGAAAAACGTTTTCAGTATATTCAGGTCGTCTGTAACGCACATTCATACTCAAAGCTGTCGAATTTACATATATATGAGTATGTGCTTCACTACTTTGTCATATAAACACTGATCTCTAATAAATGGAGAGGCCATTACTTGTAAATTAAAGCTTTTCGTTAAGTTATATGCTAATCAATTCCTTCTGTATTTGGAGTCACCGCTACCGCTTGTTTTCATTAATGCCAAAATGGCGAAAATAGATTAAAATACTTCGTATTACCTTATCCATTTATAGAAGTCAGTGTAAACATATAACTAGCATCTGAGAGGTTATAATTTAATATAACTTTGTAGCTATTAAAGATTAGCTTTTGTATGGAACACGTCAAGGTCAACACCAAGGTCAATGTCAAGTTTGTCAAGTAACATCAATAACATAAAGCCTTAAATATTATAAATACCAAAATAAAATTAAGTTACACTTATACGAATGTGAATGGACCGTAAACTTTAACTAGCAATATAATAAGAGATGTCTATGCTAAAATTTTATAGAATGAAACTTTGTATTTATTGAAATAACTCAAAAACTACTGGTCCGATTTCAAAAATTAGTTCACCATTAGAAAGCCACATTATCGCCGAGTCACATAGGCGATATTTTTAATATCCACGCGGACGAAATCGTGAGCAAAAGCTAGTGTTTTATACACGAGTTCAACAATGAAAAGTCATATTTACCCATCGCGAGAAGAGTGAGTTTACCATCTCATATGTACCATGAAAATATTAAATGTCTTCAATATTGCATAAGACTTATTACATCTCTCAGTAGAAGAGATCAAAGCACATAGCAAATAATAAATAAAGTTTTTAATATTCACTATCTTCTAGTCGCAATGTTCTTTATGAAAAATCTTATTTAACCGTCTCTACATCTATGCTAATATTATAAAGAGAGAAACTTTGTATTTTTGTTTGCATTTAAATAACTCAATAACTGGGCCGATTTCAAAAATTCTTTCACTCATAGAAAGCTACATTATCCCCGAGTAATGTAGGATATATAATTTAATTCCACGCGAAAGAAGTCGCGCACAACAGCTAGTTTTCAATATAAAGACCGTAACTAGGGTTTAAAAGCTTAGCTTTATTGCGGGAAAGTAAGCGCTAGTGTGCTATGCTTTTCATTTAATCAAATTATTACCTTTTAACAGCTTACACTGTCACCTGAGAGTTACTAGCTATTGTCCGCGATTCTGTCTGGCGAAGTAAAAACATAATAAGTTGATGGATTCTTTAAAATTCCACTTTCCTTTTCTTATAAGGAAATGATGGGAAACGGAAGTGGATTTTCTGGAGAAGGGGATAGGGAGAAGAATTATCCCCTTATCGTGCGTCTCCTCGTCAAAAGATTAAAGGTAGGCAACGCATCTCTAATTGTATTTTAGCGAGTCCGGGTGGCCGCTTGCTCGTTTGCCACTTTGTTACATAAAAAAGTAGCCTATGTGTTCTTCCAGGCTATGTTTTACTAACCTAACCTAACCAAGATCTATGCTGTTACATAGATACCTTTAAAAACTCATCCATCTATCGTTACATTCGCATTTATTACTAGCGACACGACCCGGCTTTACATGGATGCAATGCTGATACTAAATACACTACAGAAAAACTGTGACCGTTGTATATAACAGCCATACATATAACTGCACCCGTGCGAAGCTGGGGCGAGTCGCTAGTGATATATAAACCTTCCTTTTCAATCACTCTATTAAAAAAAACGCATCAAAATCCGTTGCGTAGTTTTAAAGATATAAGCATACATAGGGATATAGGGACAGAGGAAGCGACTTTGTTTTATACTATGTAGTGAAGTAGAATAATTGACTTACAATTATTTCTTTCTTTTCTACAAAAAAGTTTTTTTAGGGAAAAGAATAAACGTTATTTCAACAATATTAATCCGAAAGCATTTTTCAAATGGATTTCATTTGTCTAAGCCGATGTTCAGTCAACTTTATCTGAAGTAAATCTTAATTGTATAAAAAGGTAGTCTTCTTATAAGCAGACATTTGCTAAGTGAATTCTATTTTGTTTACATAGCAGTTTATTGCTTACTGTGTAATGGAACTTTTACTAAAATATGCCAACTACAAGGAGGCTTTCCTGAATTATGTACTGTAATAAATACAATTCCTAATGAAATAAATACTAAGCAGACGCACAGTTTTAACTGTACAGGTCGACTGCGCAGTTAAAAGTGACGTGTGTACGCAAAACTGAGAACTGTATAGTTCTACTATGTAGTTCAAATTGACGTGTGTCAGTTTTACTCTAGGATGATGTAGCTTTCCAACGGTGAAAGAATTTTTGAAATCGGTTCAGTAGTTTTTGAATTATTTCAATACATATGAAAATACAAAACTTTTACCTTTGTAATATTTGTTTAAGTTAAAAATGTAAAGCTAAATGTAAATTAACATTTATGACATGGATTTATATTAATTAATAGAAAACATCGTTTACTCAATCTATTTATTCAAGCTTTGTGTAAACTTGCATTTTATTTGCAGCACAAATAAAAAAAATACATGAAAAAGATGAATCGGAAAATGTAATTCCGTCCATTAGTAAATTAGAGAAAGCAATTATAATTCATCCGCAGTATACTTCGACTTTTTACCTTTTATTTTAACTTTGAACTGTCAAGAGACTTGATTCTAATCCATAATTAAGAAGGCAAAGTAAATAATATTATGATTAAAGTAGCTGTTGCCCGCGACTTCGTCCGCGTGGAATTAAATTATATAGCCTATGTTTCTCGGAGATAATGTAGCTTACTAATGGTGGAATAATTTTTGAAATCGATCCAGCAGTTCTTAGTATAGGAAGAGGTATTATCCTCTTGCTGTGTGTCTCCTCCTCCGTAGATTAAGGGTAGGCAACGTATCCGCAATTGCAGGTGTCTATGAGCAGCCTTGTGGCCACTTGCCTGTTTGCCACTTTGTGTTATAAAATACAGCTCGACAATCATAAAATTTATACGCAATGTTGATCTTTTCAAGCTTTTAAATCGTGTATTCAATCTTTAATGTATGTAAATTCACTGACTAGCATTTTAAATATGTACTTCACATCTGAATAAACATTAACATATAGAAACAGTATCTGAACCGCAGCTCGTACTAAAGTATTTAAAAGCGTGAAATATTAAAAACCCAAGCTTTTATATTAAGTTAAGATTGCATCAAAGTTATGTACGCAAGCACACTTAATGTATGGCACAAGTTAAACACTCTAAGAATTAAAAAAAAGTCCTTAACTTGCGTAGTACGTGAACAGTTTTCTCCCACTTCAAAACGTTAACGATATTTTATAATTTACGCTTTAATTTTTATTAAATTTACTGTAATATGAAGTATTAAAACTCGACAGAACAACATATCCTACGCTTTTCAATTAAAAAAAAAATGAATGCCGGCTACAAATCAGTTTTTTAACCGTGCAGTTAAAACTGACGTTCGCAAGTCGATTTTTCAGTTTTGTCTGCACAGCTAAAACTGTGTAGTTAAAGCTGAGCGTCTGTAGCCGGCTTAAAGTTGATATGTACATGAAACCAATGTCAAAATTGTATTTAAACTGAAATAACTTTGCCAAATAAAATAAATACAGTAACTAAAAGAAACCTAAATTAATGAGATTGTAAAAAGACGAAACGTTGTTAAAATAACAAAGATAATAAGTAAAAGAGAAGAAATAAATTTGGCCTGAATAGAGGGAACATCTAGGTCAGTGGCAGACACATCGCCAGCCTAGATATTGCTATTACGGATTCACTCAAAGAATCGGGTTATCTAAATAATTGAATATTATTTAACATCAAAAAATAAAGCACTAAGACTCAAAGATGACTAAGGTAAAGTATGAATACAATACACGTACGAAGGGAGTGATTTCAAATATGACAGACACAAAAGTAAAAAAGAATATATACGAGTAGGTATATTTTGTAGATACTAATTAAAAGATCAGAATGATGATGACACGACGAGCTGATAACCACAATTATAGAAGGCAAAGTAGAAGGAAAGAGAAAGAGAGGAAAACCGAGGGTAAGTTATATAAACCAAATAAAAAAGAGAGTGGACGTCGTGTCTATCAGAAGGTTGGCACAGGATAGAGAGGGTTGCCATCTGGGTGCGCCTCCCAAGAAGTCTGGGGACCGACGTCTTCCCTGGTGTTGGGTCCGTCTAGGAGGACAGCGCTGACTGGGTCGCGGAGGATTGTGAGAGTGTACCCGCGGCCCAGTCAAGGCGATCGAAGGCTGTCAGATTTTAGTGGGTATTCTGGTCACCTTCTGTGGCCAGCGAGTCCCACACTCCCTACGCCATTGCACCGCCCGGCGTAGGTGAGTATAAATGCATTTCCTGACGTTAAAAAAAGGATAGAGAGGTTTGGAAAGGTCTCCACCGACAATGTTGAATACCTTAAATTAAAGAAGAAGAATGATGATGCTTATACCTGCTTATCATATCAAAGGGTCAGTGAACATTATTTAGTAAGTACATTTTCGCTTATTTCACCTAGTCTTCAGTCCATGGCTTTATTGCGACTAACAATAAGTCATAGTCATCTATTTTAGACGCTTGTCTTGTGACCAATGTCTTCGGTCCATCATATCTGTGGTTTCTTATGGAGCAGACACGTCCTTCTTTATAAATCTACTTCTTTCTTTCCTCTTAATCACTTTTTAGTGGTCTATCTTCTTTTGTTGTTTCATTTCAAAGCGTCCTTTGCAAATTGTTACTATGCTTTACAATTTCAAGCGTCCCTGGACTTAATCCTTACCCTAGGCCGTCATTAGACCGATGTCTAACAAAATCTCCGTTATTATCACGAACTTGGTGTAATGAAGCGCTTGTGTTAGACTCACACAATTCATTAGAGTTATTACAGGCTGGCTTTCCAACATAAATTATATTAACGTAATAATTCAACATGTTTAATTCCAACATATTCAAGTCCTGTGAACCTGAGTCTAATCCTGGCGACCGTGTTGTTTAGGTTATCAGTTGGCATTGCTCCAGCCGCGTCTTTTAGTAACATAGCTTATGTTAAATTGTTGATAGTGATGTTAATTTTCATAGAAATACCAAAACGTTATGTTGGATTTATTTTAACTGATGAATTTTCAACTGGTAGAATATAACTTATGTATATATTTTTTTTATTTAGAGTATTTTCTAAAAAAAATAATTTAATATTCTGAAAACCGGAGTTTTAATAATTCAAAGATTAATTAATTAGTAGATATCTATATAAAATCAATACTAATGGCCGTTTTCACCAACAATCCTTAATTTGTAGGTAACCCTTAAGGCATTTGAAATGTCACTTAACACTACTTACGTTTTCATCAACAGTTAAATGTCACTTTAAGCCGCAAGCGATCCGTTAGATTTAGGGAGACCCTTAAGCAAAAAGACACCTATCTAAAACTACTTTAGGGGTTGGTTGGTGAAAACGAGCAGTAGTGTCTCTCTTAAAGAAATCTGGGTGTAATAGTTAAATAATATCCAAAAATACGTCTTAATCTTAATATAGAACAAAGTCAACAATTCTAACGTATGCTATTTACATAGTAATATACTTGGAAGTTATTTACGAGAAGGTACATTATAACCACTGCATAGTATGAAACAAAGTCGCTTTCTCTGTCCCTATATGTTTGTCTAAATCTTTAAAACTACCCAACGGATTTTCGTGCGGTTTTCTTTAATAGATAGAATGATTGAATAGGATGGTTTATATGTAAAATAACATACATTAAATAGCGGAGAAATACTGATATTATTTAGGTTTTTGTATATGATGTCGTAAATAATTGATTTTTTTTCGCATTTCTAGTGTATTTAGTATCAGCATTGCACCCGTGCGTAGCCGGGGCGTGTCGCTAGTTGTATAAATAAGGATATTCAAGCAACAAAATAGTATAAGCAGAGACTGGGTTTATTATATTAAGCATAGACGCTGGTGCTGCCGGCGCGCTACTTTGCACAACCTAGATGAAGCTTGCATCGGGCGCTCTAACGACGTTCTACTTTCATACTTATCAATATTGCCAGTAATAAATTACTGCATTAGTTAACTTTACAAGCTTCAATAAATATATTTTTAATAGATATTCCATTAGGTTATTAGCTATTTCTTTAGTATTTTTCATTTAAGAAGCTATCAGTAGATTAATGGTTGAATAGTCCATGTGTTTTTAATACTCATGTAAAGTATCAATAATGATCAACTAGCTGTCGATCGTAACATTAAAAAACAGGTTTTTTTACAGGATAAGAGGACAAACGAGCAGCGGATCGACTATATTAATTGGTCCGACGCCCATGGACATGTCCAACGCCAGAGGAACCACAGATGTGTTGCCGGCCCTTCAGGGAGGAGTACGCTCTATTCTTGAAGGCCCCTACTATGTTCTACATATGTAGATAATTTCATGGAAATCCGTTGAGCGGTTCTGGAGGTACTTTCTAAAACATCCATCTGAACTTTCGCTTTCATATTTTTGATTATTAGTTCAGCAGTTTAGTGTTTGAGGCAGTTTTTTAAGTTCTTTCTTTCGTAAGCTGTGTAAAATGCTAATAAACAGTTTTTTATCAAAATAATTGGAAACATAACATCGTTTCAAATATTATAATTAAAAAGGTAAGCCGCGCTTGACACGTCTTTAAAAGTTCCAAAATATAATCAAAATTCAAAGTTCCTACAAAAGAAAAAGAACTTTAAACTGAAGGTGGTAGAGTCTACATTCCTTTGTCATTTATATTTTCATACTTAAGCCCTCCTTACAAAGTTCGATGTAAGACTTTCACGATTTGTCTCGTACTTTAAAAGTGCTTAGGGAATGTGGCAAGAAATTTGTGAATTTTTGAACTTAAAATAACAACGATGTTTACTATAATTTTAACCTTTATTAAAAGTTGTGATTATGTTCTGAATAATTGATGAGCTGTGTTCAATGTTCACAACACAACTTAGAATTGAAAATGTTGGAAATCATTCTAATCTGGGAGGTTATACAAAGTATATTTGCCACGAAGCGATTAGATAGCGAACGTCAACCACGTTTTTTTTATATTATAAAGTTGCAAACGATCAAGCAGCCACCTGGATTCGCTGAAATAGCGAAGCGACCGCTGCCCGTAGACATCAGCAGTTGCAGATGCGTTGCCTACTCTTAATCTACGGAGGAGAAGACGGACAGCAAGAGGATGATAATTCCTCGTCCTATGCGTCCCCTCCCCCGCAATATCCATTTCCTCTTCCCATTATTTCCTTTAAGAAAAGGATAGGAAGGGAAAGTGGACTAAAATATGGAGCTGACAATGACGTTCGATATCTCACATGGCATATCGAATGTTATTCTCGGTTTTATAAATTTTTGTCGATTCCATCAGCGATATCGCCAGTCGAAAAGTACTTTGGGTAAGCCCATTGGTAAAGTAAAAATATTTAAAAACAATTCATTCTATTATAGATTGACCACCGTTTGGGTGAAATTGTACATATTTCTCCATTCTTTTGGATGGAGGCAAAAGGACTAAGTAATTTTAGCATTTTTTATTACTTTTTTCTATAAAAAACTATCACATAGTTATCTAAATGTAAAATGATAGATACTGGCATAGCATCTCTAAATCTAATACCTTTATACAAACAAAAATAACCATAAACACCAACACATAAAGTGCATTTTCCTATAACAATGAATCAAAAATATACCATTGTAACATGACCCATATTACAAACCACTTATTACTGTAACATAGATCAAGAGCGAGTGGTTTACGATCACGATAGTAACTTCGCTTTGATTTGTTTCCTCTGTAATGTCCTATAACTGGGAAAAGAATGCTGAATACTTTGTAATGAAAGTGATTATTGGATATTGAACTTTATGACTTAGGTAATAGAGTTGTATTTCCTATAACAAGTTTATAGTCTACAGGGTGTTATAAATCTCCAGTATATTTATGGGTACAGTTATTCGATCGGTATGTCTGTTTGTGTACACAATACCCAATGTTTATCTTAAATGAGACAAATAAATTACTTGTCACGTATTTAATCTTGAAGGACAGATAGTAAATCCCTGGATTATTTCAAATTAAACACAAAGGATTTCGGGAATGGTGAGGAAGATATTTTTATACCAAAAGATTTTTTTGATTCTGTAACCACATTTATATACTTTAACTCACTTTTGACCGCGGCTCCGTCCGTGAGGTATTAAAAATAACTTAATAAGCCTAAATATTGTTTCAGACTACGTTCTACATCTGTTCATTACATCGAGATCTGATCTGTCGTTTGGAGATACCATCCAAACTTTCACAATTAATACATTAGTAAGTTTTTATTGTAAAAAAACATGTTTTTGTTTAATTTTTTTAAAAATCGGAACCTTCATTAACTTCAGCTCAGGGGGGCTACCCGAAATTCTTTTTGTCGATATCGCTGATGGAATAAACAAAAATGTAACTGATAATGACATTCGATAATTCATGTGCTTATCAAGTGTGAGATATCGAACGTCATTGTCAATTTCATACATTTTTGACGTTCGCTATAGAATGACTTCGTACCGAATATACTTTTGTCCCGGTGCGTTCGTACGAGATCCCGGAACTGTCTTGTACCGCACTCGAGGATGGCCACCGAGGTTTTAGTGAGTCACATCTCACATGACCCTGTCTTTCCGCCAGAAGAAACATCAAACAAAAAAACAAGCGAATAATTTTCTGAAAAAATAGTTTGTACGCGTTTAAATACGAATGTATGTGAATTTACATTTGAATGAGGACCGGACCGTTCCATTCAGCTCACTCATTCACTCCCCATCTCAGTTCCCGTCTAAAAATTCACCAATTTCCTTTCCTGAATGTACTGCTTTTAACATTCATTGGCCGAATTTACTTGATTGGTATAATTTTAATTACTTTTCTCTTTATTTATTCACTAGCTGTTGTTCGCGACTTCGTCTTCTTCGACTTCGCGAAAATAGCCTACGTTACTCGGGAATAATGTAGCTTTCTAACGGTGAACGAATTTTTAAAATCGGCCTAGTAGTTTTTGAGTTATTTCAATACATACATAAATACAAAGTGTCATTTTTTTAATATTAGTATAGACTAGCTGTTGTTCGCGACTTCGTCTGCGTGTATTAAAATATAGCTTATGTTACTCGTGGATAATGTAGCTTTCTAACCGTGAAAGATTTTTTGAAATCGGCCCAGTAGTTCTTGAGTTATTTCAATATACAAAAAAATACAAAGTTTACCTCTTTATAATATTAGTGTAAATTAAAGATACTAGGACTATGTTGACGCTTTTACAATAACCTCCTTTTGTAAGTCGGTTAAAAAACTTATGAAACTTTCTTAATATTTTTATGTTTTAAACTCAATTTTAATTAAATAAATATATCCTACTGGTACTTCAATTTGATATGTTTTAATACAAAAAGTTATAAAGTATATTATTTCGATAATTTCTCCGAAAATATGTGGCAAAGTTTTCATTCGATTCAGTAAAGGCGTGGCCACACCGCTCGGTAAGGGCAGGTCGGTACCGCCCGCGGGTACAGTCCCGACAAGAAGTAACAAAGTTTCAGAGTTGCTTTTTAATTAGCTTAGTTACCGGATACTCGAAGAACAGCTTTTGTATTATAATTTACAAATGTAAAGGGAACTAGTACTTTGTAGTTATAAAATAAATAAAAAAACAAGTTTTAAAATTAAAACCACACGTCGCCTTAAACACGAGTAGACTTTTAAGTATCATTAAAAAACTTAAAATAACTGAACTATGAAAACTCCTTCGAAACGCATGAGTTAATAAAAAAATATCCTTCCCCTTTTTACACCACCACATTATTTGCAACAAAAAGGAAAAGAAAGTATTCAACTTCTGCATTAACGTAAAACTGCAAGTCAAAATTCATTAAAACTGCGTAAGTTTAAAGAGCTTTAGGTTCTTCGTACACAAGGCTACCCAAATCCGACCAAATCTAACAGTGGTCGAGCCCGCTTTAACATCTTCCCATGGTATGTCCGGCTCGCCCGGTGTAACACCACGACCACACAGAAGACAGGCGTCGAATGGAAGCTATTCCGTGTTTAGTCTGACGAGTGTGGTGCCGTACGCCTAATTGTAGTCCACTTTCCCTTCCTGTTCTTTTTTTAAGGAAATGATTGGAAAGGGATTTGGCGGGGGAGGGTACGGATAGGAAGAAGAATTATCATCTTGCTGTGCGTCTCCTCCGTAGATTAAGATTAGGCAACGCAACTGCAATTGTAGATGTCAATGGGCTGCGGTCGCTTCGCTATTTCAGCGAATCCAGTTGACTTCTTGCTCGTTTGCCACTTTATAATATATAAGAAAAACAGCCTTTTTAGTCTCTTATCTTACGCAATTTAATCATATAGAGGTTCGTAATCAGTACGCGTTTATACAGCGTCTACGAATGCCCTAAAACTACGTAAGTTTGCAGAGCTTATATGTTGCCACCAAAATATTACGTCTGTGGCAAAAAAAGGAACACCCTTTGATAAAAATTAAAGGATGTTTATTTTTATTGTAGAGTTAACAGACGTTAACATTTCAAACATTTGCTATTTCGCTATTTTATATACGCTTGGCAACTTACTAGACTGAAGTAGTTATTTTTTATTCCGTTTAGGTTATGAAAAATATTTTTGTTTGTGTCTGTACCTATGGCCACGTCTGTTCGTGTACCTCCACATTTATATTTAACGGTCTCTTTGTCACATGTAATTTATAAAACC
Source organism: Papilio dardanus tibullus (assembly GCA_013186455.1). Taxonomy (NCBI): domain Eukaryota; kingdom Metazoa; phylum Arthropoda; class Insecta; order Lepidoptera; family Papilionidae; genus Papilio; species Papilio dardanus. Next base: position 136,040 of record QDHC01001558.1, on the reverse strand, counting down.
ATTTTTTTATTATTTGCATATAAAAATACTAGTTTTCTCTTAACATTAATAAGGCTGGCAATGCATCTGTGGTACCTCTGGTATTTCAGTTGTCGCAGCGCGTCGTTGATCACCTCGGTGTTCCCGCTGCTCGTTTGCCCCCTTTTCTATACTAATATTATAAAGAGAGAAACTTTGTATTTTTGTATGTATTGAAATAACTCAAGAACTACTGGGCCGATTTCAAAAATTCTTTCACTATTATAAAGCTACATTATCCCTGAGTAACATAGGCTATATTTCTTAATTCCACGCGAACGAACTCGCGCACAACAGCTAGTCTTATATAAAAAATTCTTACTCTACATTTATTTTATCCAAATTTTCCTTAATACCAATGGCCGTTTTATTCCCCAAAGCTAAAATATTTTTATTTTTCTCCAAATCTTTATAAATGTACAGTCAAGCACATCGTATGTCACAAGAAGTGGAATTAATATTGTAGGAAGTTTGTAGGGCTCTTGTGTGAGTTGTGAGTGTGAGTGTACTTCAACATATTTATTTACTTCTCAAAGAAAGAGTTCAAGTTAATATGAAGTCGAAAAAAATTGAGCGAATCACATACTAGCGGCATATTCTGGTTTAACATGATATTTATTTTTTAAACAATATTTTACATTATTATGAATTTATTACATTATTACGAAGAGGATATTTTATACAGTCGAACCTGTATAAGCAAGAAACCAATATTAAAAAATATTTTCCGGTTATAAAGCTACATTATCACTAAATAACATAGGCCAAATTTGTATTTCAGTGCGGACGAAGTCGCGAGCAACAGCCAGTCTTAACACTTAATCATTAAAAATATCGACAGTTATGATGAAATATCATTATTTCGCTATAATTAATGAGAAACATGACGACCTGGTTAATATGTAATAATCAGGTCGATTTATAAATAACATATAAGCATTTTCATATCCCGAAGGCACTTCTTCATTTATTAATGTACCTACGTTATAGTCGTACGTTTAATTTTATTATCTACAATAATACTATAGAGTAAAGGTTAATAGGGATTTTCAACATTTTCGATGGCGTTCAAGATGCGACTGGTGACCGACACCTAATTCCCCTCACAAGCCCGCAAGCCCCGCGCTCGTCCGTAGCGATGGGATATTCCGATCTACCCACTTGTGCGTAGAAGAAAAATTATCGGTCCATCTACTTACACTAATCCTGTTCCCGCCAAATTCAAACGTCATTGAGTATTAACAATTGGTGTGATAAATTCCATACGTAACAAATGCAAAGTTTACATTAGACAGTGTGCTTTCAGACTAGGTTTACCTTGGAATATTTTTACATCCAATTTCTCATAGAAATCCAAACAGTTACATCGGTTATTTATAGTTAGAAATATTTTAAGGTCGGCACAGACTTGCATCTCCCGGGTGCACGTATGGCAACTATCCAGCAAAGTTTTTGTGTGCCACTATTTCGATATACGGCACCATTCATTCAAACTGTACAATACTTCATATCTTATTTTATTTTTATAGTTGTAGAAGTTTTATTGTGTTTTATAAAAAAGATTTCAGCAGTAATCGAGCAAGCGGCCACCTGGATTCGCTGAAATATTGAAGCGACCGCTGCCCATAGGCATTTGCAATTACTAATGCGTTGCTTACCCTTAATCTACGGAGGAGGAGACGCACAGCAAGAGGATAATATCTCTTCCTATGCGTCCTTTCCCCCGCCATATCTACTTCCCCTTCCCATCATTAAATAGTAATCAAAAATTAAATATAAATTGGATACCAATTAAAAACTAAATTCTGGTTAGTATTTTATTAATTTAAAAATATATTAATTTGTAACCATGTAATTTTAACGCACATTTTAATTTAATGTTAGAATAACATAAAATAAAAACATCCTGTACAATCTACATAATATAAAAATATACTCAAGCGTTGTTTAAAAGCCTTTGTTATTTTTAAATACCCCTTATAAAATGATTTGAACTTCCGCCAGCAAACAGAAGCTATTTATCCTCTTTACATTTATATTTTTAGTAAATTATTATGTTTTACGAAAAATAATACCGCAACTGGGCTTCCTCTTCGATTTTCTTACAATTTTTCTTTCCATTCTTTGGTTAATATTGCATTTATTTAAATTTCAATAGCAGTGTACCTAATTGCACTCATACTCAGAGTTTAAAGTGTTCACTAATGGAGCCCCTAAGCGCAGATTCAATTAGTCTGACAGTAGATTTATTTTAAATACTTTAATTTCTATTGAGAATGTGTCACTTTTTACATTACAAAATATTTCATAATAAAACAAGATATCTTCCTTTATTTGAGAAACTATAATAATAATGACATAGTTGTACAAACAGAAAGTTCCTGAATTTTCGCCTCACGAATCGCGACACGACTTAAACTGTATTCTCTGACAAGATGTAGCAAATGCTGGACACACACGTTAGATTTACAATTTTTATCACATGAAAAACCTACAAGTAATCGCTAGCGTTTGTGACAAAACTGTTCACAGTTTTACCTGTTTAAGCCTAGCTTGTATAGCCTACATCGTCGGCTTAATGCGAGAACTCATTAAGTAACCAATGCAACAAGTCGAGTAATCAGTCTTAACAATATTGAATGTCCCCCTTATTTAAGTTTTACTCAGTCATAGAGTCTGTAGTGTATTGACTATGGTCTGGTTGTCTATGGGTGTCTCGGGCATCGCGCCATGTTGTCAGTCGTGTGTCAGACGTCAAGCCGGCAAGGCGGTGCGAGTGTTGGGTACGATTGTAGACGTGGTGTAGCGATGGTTGAGCCATAATATACCCCTAAGGACTGGAACGTTACAGAGTCCAAACTATAAAAGCTAACAACGAGTGAGTTTTCGCATTGTATAGAATATGTTTATAACTATTATTAACTGTACATAATGATTTTTGGCAGTTAATAAGTTCTTGCACTAATCCGAAGATATTATGTTGAATTTAATTTTCATATTCCTCGATGGCAAGCGGACGATAAAGTGACAATAATAATTCTAGAAACATTTTGTACTCGTTTGAATTCAAATGTGTATTCGAATTTGCATTTGAATTAAAACACCGGACCGGCAGACATTCATTCATTCATTCCGTTCAGTTCAAACTGACTTCGTTCAACAAATGCTTTCAGAATTCTTTAGACCTTCCGACAAGAGAATTTGTATTCATAGACAAAGTCCATTTTACATAATTAATATTGTTTGCTTCCGTGTTTATTTTACGTCACAGTCAAAGTTACAAAATACAAACAGACATCCGCAGGGTTACTGTAATTATAAGGTGCGTTTCCACTAATATACCACAACCATAACTAAGTTTTTTGCGCGAACTTGGTCTAATAAAGCCACAGGTTTAGAAAAGCTAATCCCAAACATTTTCTCGTAGACCCTACATTTTTATAGGTGTCCTAAATTTTCTTTTGTGACTTCTTTAACTTATGAACCCATGACATTATTATAGTAGAACCCCACTGGGTCTTCTGACCCCAGAAGGTCAACCTGGACTACAGAATTAGACCTATATGATGTACACCTCTATCCAACTAGTGGAAGCCAATCCAAATATCCGCCTAATGTTTTTTTTTTATAAGAGAAGGAGGCAAACGAGCGGCTGGATCACCGAGGCGATCTTCGACGCCCATGGACATTTGCAACAAAAGCCTTGTGAGCCCATTCTTACGATCTTGACGACGAGGTTAGAGATCTTATATTCCCAAAAATTAATATTATTCACTTATATGAGAATATAGAATACAGTCAAACCTGGATAAGGAAGAAACCTCTATAAGCGAGAGTTATTCTCTGGTCTCGACGAGTTACCTCCGTAAGCGAGAAACTCGGATTAGATAGAAGGCACTATAAGCGATACAGATGTCGTGGTTCCTTGGACTCTATATACATTTATCTGGTATAGATTGAAGAATACAAATAACAATTTGTATACTTCAATCTGATGAGATAACATTGTAAAGGTACAATGTGTTGTAATGATGTAATTAATGTTATAAAAAAATCAAATCATTGTATCCGAAATTGTCGTTTCTGCGTAGTATTGGATTTATTGTAACAAATGTAGGGTGGTTGTAAATTATTGCGGTCTTCAGTAACTGATTTACGAAGCTCGTAAAACGTATCTGCCCAATGTTATACTAAACGATTTATATTTTTAGTTTTACCAAGTATTTTTATAACGGACAACTAAAAAACTGTAGTATAAAAACTAGTGTTGGTCAATTTTTAATTTAAACTCAAATTTAAGCGTCGCTTAAAATCTAAGCGGTATCAAAATTACACGATATCACTGTTGTTTTTTTTAATATTATAATGTGGCATACGAGCAAGTGGCCACCTGGTTTCGTTGAAGGAGCGAAGCGACCGCTGCCCATAGTCATCTGGAATTGCAGATGCGTTGCCTACCCTTAATCTACGATTTAAGCGTGAATTTAACATGTAAGAAGATCTTAAATATTTGAGTGGCGTCTAAAATACTGTTAAAACCTCAAAACATTTTCAAAAATCGTAGATATTTTTTTTGAATAATTTCGTATTTTAATCACCAATTCAGTCAACATGCGCCCTGTTATCTTAATTTGTAGTACTTTTCTAACACTACACAAAAAACTTGTCGTTTCCCCTAAACATTTCACACCTTGTAAAGCTTTGAGGGTGTAGTTATGCTGTTTAGTGCTTCCACTAAACGTCTAAGCCTCCTCGTGACGTCACACTAGCGCCATTACTTTTTAAAAAAGCTCGCGTTGCATAAAGGGTGTTTTTTTAAATAGTTTACAATTTTAGTTAAAGATGAAACTAATAATTAATTTTTGTTTAATCGAAGTATATTTATCAGCAGTATTTTTAATCAATTTAGTTTTTTAATAAACAAAATAATGATCTTTTCAGTACCTAAATATACGAGGGCGTTTGATTAAGTAATAATTGGATTGATTTTGGATTGATCCTTAAACAACAAATAACGTGGTTTTTCCTATGTTCATATTTATAATTAGCTCTTGTTAGCGACTTTGTCCGCGTGGAATTAAAAAATATAACCGATGTCACTCGGGGATAGTGTAGCTTTCTAACGGTGGAAGAATTTTTGGAATCGGCCCAGTTATTGAGTTATTTCAATACGTACAAAAACACAAAGTTTCTCTCTTTATAATTTTACTATACTCGTAGATTATGTACAGATTGTAATACAATTTTAGCTGATTTTCTTTAATTTTATAAGAGAAGGGGGCAAACGAGCGGCTGGATCACCGAGGTGATCTTCGACGCCCTGCGACATTTGCAACAGTCGAGAAACCGCAAATGGGTTGCCGGCCTTTAAGCAATAGACAGGCTCACTTCTTGAAGGTTCTCTAATATACGAGAGAAATTTTTATATTAATAACAAAATGTAATTTGGAAAGAGAACCAAGCCGGAAAGGTAAGTATAATGGACTACATAAGGGAAACGGGAATAAATCAGTTACCTTAATATCTAAAGTTAATAATTTACTTTTCTTTTATGACTTTTGTAGGACGTGCGAGCATTTTTGATGTTAGTTCGAAGTTTTATAGCTATTGACCGGACTGGAGAAAGGAGCAACTTTACTGTGCATTTTATGTCCAAAAGTTTACTTTTTATTTGACCTACAAAGAAATAATTGTAGTCTATTGTCAATACTGTAAGCAAGTTTAGATTAAACATCAAAATTATTATACTATCATTTCTTTATAAGGAAATGGTGGGAAGGGGAAGTGGATTGACAGGGGAGAGGACGCATAGGTAGAGGTATTATACTCTTGCTGTGCCTCTCCTCTGCAGATTAAGGGTAGACAACGCATTTGCAATTGTATTTGTCTATGGGCAGGGGTCGCTTCGGATTTTTCAGCAAATCCTGGTGGTCACTTGCTCGTTGTTTTATAAAAAAAGTGCTTGTAATTATTCTTAAAAATAATTTACTCGTTGCGTTGTTACTCGTTCATAGTAGAAAAAGTCACAGGCAAAACTTAGTCTCACATGTCGGTAGTTGTAAATTTCGTAGCAAAACTTGACATTAACTTCATTTTAACGTCGACACTCTTGTGAATCAGACGTTGCGGAAACGCGCCTCAAAGCGGAGCGAGACTCGAATTAAAAATAAATAAAAAGAAACACACTTCTCGTATAAATTTAACTAATTTAATCACCCTACCCCACGTGCGGGTTCATTAAAATACTTTAAAGCCCCGCGAAATGTCATGTAATAAGTAAAACCTTTTTGAAGTTAAACGTTGTAAGAAACTGTAGAAAAATACTGGCTGTTGCCAGCGACTTCGTCTACAATAATAATAAAAATATAACCTCCATCATCCCAGGATAGCGTAGCTTCCGAACAATTAAAGAATTTTTCAAATCTATTCAGTAGTTTCAAAGTCACAATGCAAACAAAAATATTTTTTTTGTAATATTAAGGCCTAGAATGCAAAGCTCTGGACCTACCCTAATTAGCATAGAATAAGGCTGCACTTGACCATGTGCTGGTTTAGTAACTACTTATTTTGCCATAAGCCCTATAATTTTATATTTACTTAGTTGAAGAGATAAACAAACCATTAATAAATTAAAACCTTTTATTCAACATAAACTTAGTATTCTGCAACAGGCAATTAAAACATAATCCCCATCTCTGAAGCCTTGTTCGCATTAGGCCAGTATTTAAGTCGAGTAGCAAGTATCCAAACAAATAATTTACTAATCTACTATACTAAAATATCGCTGTTCGGACACGTTTAGCTACTTTAATTACCATCCTGGCGCGAACAAGGCTCTACTATCTATGTAATAATATGTTTTTGTATCCCAACTGCAATTTAAGCCCAAGGTGAGTTTAGTAGTTTGTAGCTAACTATAAACTTGGACGTACTTAACCTGCGTTCAACTGTGCAATGTTTGTTTTGTTACAAGAGCGTTGAAGGGTGGCAATCTGAACATTGTGTAAGATCCCCCTCGTACTCCATGTGCATATGTAAGCAATAGTACAGCCAATTACTAAGTAAAGCTTGTTACACATAGACGTAGTACAGTAGAACCTTTTCTTATATTATAACTAACGACCCGCCCCGACTTCGCGCGGGTGCAAAGCTGATACTAAAAACACTACAGAAAAACTGTAAACGTTGTATACAACAGCCATACCATGCACCCGTGCGATTGAACTGTGCGTTGCGCAGTTTTAAAGATTTAAGCATATATAGGGACAAACATAAAAAAGCGTTATTGTTTTATACTATGTAAGGATAACAATAAGGATAGGGACGTAGCAAACGAGCAAGCGACCACCTGGATGAGCTGAAATCGGGAAACGACCGCTGCCCATAGACTTCTACAATTGCAGATGTATTACCTACCTTTAATCTACGGAGGAGGAGACGCACAGCAAGAGGATAAATCCTCTTCCTATGCATCCACTCCTCCGACAAATACACTTCCCCTTCCCACTATTTCCTTATAAGAAAAGGATAGGAAGGGAATGTGGACTAAAATAAGTCTTCAACTGTTCACATTAAAAAATAATTTGTTAATTATTGTAGAAAAATAAAAAAAAATATCTTTTATAAGTGACAATTCCTCTCCTGCCAGACGGTTGAAAGTAATTTAAAAGAAACGATTTAGTTTCTAACAAGAGCTAGATATAATCTCATATTTTAATATCAGTGAAATGTAACTCGAAGTGTCCTCAGCTCGCCATTTGTGAGGATTGCATCTTTATTGTGCAATTTTAATTAAAACTTGTAGACAGGACAGACGGACAAATTTCACTTGTTCGACAAAAGAGCGACTTCTATTTGCGTCTTAAAGCTTTAAAACTTTCCATTCGTTGCCATTCTATTCAACTTGTTCGTGTTTGTTTATCTTATAATTAAACTCGAATAAGAGATAATGTTTTATTTGTACAGATTTTTTTATATTGTAAATTGGCAAACGTACAAACGGTCACCTGGGCTCGCTGAAATAGCGAAGCGACGGCTGCCCATAGACATTTGCAATTGCAAATGCGTTGTCTACCCTTAATCTTCAGAGGAGGAGACGCACAGCAAGAGAATCATTCCTCTCTCTATGCGTCCCCTCCCCCGGAAAATCCACTTCGTCTTCCCATCATTTCCTTATAAGGAAAGGATAGGAAGGGAAAGTGGATTAAAATTTGGCCTCCGCCACCACACTCGTCAGACGAAACACGGACTTGCTTCCATTTGACGCCTGTCTTTTATGTGGTCGTGGTAACCTGGCGAGCCAATTCATGTGAAGATCTTAAAGCGGGCTCTACCACTGTAAATTCATCTTTATTTTACAAAGCTCTATGTACATAAAACTACGCAAATTTTAGTTTTTCGTTATTTCATTTTTAGTGAATAAAATAATAACTTCGGTGTCCACGACGCACGTTTTCCCCCTTCTCTTATAAAAAAATTAAAAAAATAAAATAAGAAATGTACATAATTATGTTCTCGGTTACAATGTATTTTCATCTAATAAAGTACTTTTATTCATGAATATTATATTTCAGTTAATTTACTTAGAACCCACTCAAGCCGTACCAAATTATACTTCCAAGAAAATTTTAAAATCTTAAATCAATTAAAATCTTATTTATTACCATCTTAATAAGATTAAATACAACAATATTATATTACAAATATTATTTTTTATAATATTCTAACTTTTATACTGATAAAAATATGCTCATACTTTACTTTTTGACAATATAACAGCTAAGATGCTTGAAATTGTTAAGTGGCCATCGAGATGTCCTACAACATGGACCCTTGTCTCTTGAGAGATAAGTGAGTTGGACTGAGATAGCTAATATAACACTGATAAGAGGAAAAGAGACAACTAACATAACATAGAGGAAGGGACAAAATTAATTGTGGAATATTTTTATTTATTAAACATTAGCTGTTTCCCGTGACTTTGAACGCTTTTAAAATCTTTTATTTACTCACAGAAAATACTCGTATAAACATTACAAAAAGAAGGATTCACCTGGCTCATATACTAGGTTCGGGACCCGTCTTATTGGAGCCAGGATTCTGTGCCCATGGAAATCTGCAACGCCAGTGGTACCACAGATGCGTTGTCGGCCTTTTAGTAGGTGATAGGTGTTTTTGGACGTACATTAAGGTTGTGCAAACACTATAAATATGTGGATTATTAAATTTTATAACACGCAGTATACGCCCTTCAAATAATATCCCACAAGTATTTCCCTAGTCTAGACCTACGCCGCCGTCAAAGAGCACTTCAAGTTTTCAAAACGTTAATACAACTAATATATCAACATTTATTTAATCTGTGTTCATTATTTTTATCACCAAAAGATTATTCCAGCGCAGTTAAAGATCATTTTCTGGTAACTAACATTCTCATTTTGTATTCTAACTTTTCCATAACATGGTTATTTTAAACCTAAACCGCTTTATTCCAAAACGAGACTCAGCGTTATTACTGTTGTACTTTCTACTTTTGGTACTGGAACATTCATAAAATTGATTCCAAAATACGGAACATCCTTGTTCCTGGTACTTCTTATGATACATAATTTAATCCAATGAGACCCCTGGTCTATCTTATTTAGTTCAGAGTGTCCTGTAGTATCGTATAATCGACGACTTATCGGTCCTCGTTTATCGCAGTACTTTATACATTTTTTCGGAATAAGGGGATTATATCTAAAGTATAAAACAAACTTGTCAACGTAATTTTCATTAAATTACTTTCAACTTCCTTAAAAATATTTTAGTTTTATAACATTTTATTTCATACTAAAAGCTTATCTGAGTTCATTTAAAAGTTTACCTTTTTCGAATGTATATTTAGAACCAAAACGCACGGATATTTTGTAATTAATCTAGTATCGATATTTGTTACACTTAGAAGTCCCGGGCAAAAGCTAGTATGTAAAATTGTGGGTCCTCCTCTGAAGATTAAGGGTAGGCAACGCATCTGCAATAGCAGATGTCTATGGGCAGCGGTCGCTTCTCTATTTCAGCGACTCCAGGTGACCTCTTGCTCGTTTGTCCTTACATAGCATAACACTTTATTTGTCCTTATATATGATCGAATCTTTAAAACTACGCAACGGATTTTGATGTGTTTTTTTAATAGATAGAGTGATTCGTAAGGAAGCTTTTCATGTACAATACACAAGCGACCCGCCCCGGCTTCGCACGGGTGCAAAACTGATACCAAATACTCTACAGAATAACGGTGAAAATTGTATATAACAGCCATACTAATAATATTTATAAAAAACTACACTTTTTGAACTATTTAAACTTCACATAAAATACTTCATTTCCTTGATATAAACTAGATGCTTACGCCGTCAAAAACTACAGAGAAAAATATCACCGTAAAAGTTTGTAAAAGAAAATTTTTAAAGCGTCGAAAGTGGCATAAAATTTCAAAGTTCAAAGTTATGATTTTATTTGTAAAGAGCGCGGTTACACTGAAATTAAATTAAAAGCTGTCCTTCACTATGGAACTTCCCGCGGGTAGTTTTTTAATGGATTCATTTGGAGAATATTAAATTTAATTATAACTGACTTTCCGCGCTTAAGTAGTGTAGATTTCTCCCACTAAATAAACTCTAAAAACCTCCTAAAAGCCGACTACTAATCCTTAATTTTAACTGGACAGTCCTATTATTAAAACTGAAAGTGTATAGCTGGCTTTATAATACTAACTGTCGTCCGTGACTCCGTCCGCGCCAAATTTAAAAAACAATAAGTATTCTATGTGTTAAAGTCTAGTATAGTTCAGAAATAAATTATATTATTATTTAGTTTCGATATTTTATACTAGATGGCGCTGTGCGATGTACGTACGCACTATTGTTTGATTATTGTGTGTTAATGTGCTTGAACGTGGAATAAATGGCTCATCCTCGCCGTTTATTGTCATCTGAGGTCCTGACTTTCGGGGGGCTTTATTTTGAGGATCCTGTACATTATGTGGTTAAATTCCATCGTGATTCGTTAAGCCGTTCTGGAGATATCTTCTAACAAATATCCATTCATAGTTTGCTATTTATAAGATACTAGTGACTCGCCCCGGCTTCGCACGGGTGCAATTCTGGTACTAAATACACTACGAAAATTTGGAAAATGTAATTATTTATTACACATTAGAAACCTAAAAAATAACAGTATTTATCCACTATTTAATGAATGTTATACATATAAACATTCCTCAAAATCCGTTGCGTACTTTTAAAGTTAAACATACATGGGGATATAGGGACAGAGAAAGCGACTTTGTTTTATACGTACTCGTCTCGATCGTTAAATCGCAAAATTGCAAAATAGTTTTATAATTACATGGTGCAATGAATATGTACAAATTAAAGCTTGTTACAGATTGTTGTAAAATCGTTACAAAATGTAAATAATATTCAGAACTTCCTGCTGAATTGTAACAGCGTTAACAACTTCCGGGACAAATGGACGCTCAATTCACGTAACTGGATTATAATTTAGTTAAAGGTTTTTTTAGTTAAAAATGTATTTAATAAATAGGTTATTTGAACTATGAGTATTTTTAATTATTTTATTATGGGTTTCCTCTTCAATCGACTTTATTGATTTTTATACTTACCTTCGTATAAAGTCTTCACAAATATTTGAGAATAATCTCTAAAGCCTTGTTCGCACCCGTATAGTATTTTAGTCGAGTAGCAAGTAGCATTTATCCGAACAAAAGATTTACTACTGCTCGGACTCGTTTAAGCCTAAACCTACGCATTAGGGTAGTAATTTAGTAACTAAACGTGTCCGAACAGCCACAATTTAGTAGAATAGATTAGTAAATCCTTTGTTCGAATACTTGCTACTTGCTACTCGACTAAAATACTATCCTAGTGCGGACAAGGCTTTACGCTTGGATTTATAGTCGAGCAAAAGTAAATGCTTGAGCAAAAGTATGTACTTAAGCAAACATTTATTGACGTAGCCGTGTATGAAGGGCCTTATAGTAATATTTACAGTGCTTACAATATGTGAAACAAAACAGAGTTTTTTAAGCACCATTTTACATCATTCAAATGAGTGTACTAGAATTTGTGAAAGCAAATGTCAAAAACGTTCAACATTTTACAGTGGCATAAAAAATACATTTTGGAATGCAGCCACTAGATGGCGTTGAATTCCCTTCAGAGAGTCCCGTACGGATGTTAATGTCAAATGTCACGTTAGAATTTCAGCGAGACATTTTTAATTTAAAATCACTTTTGTAAGTGACAGTACTACGTTAACTAATTTAAAAAAAAAAATTTTCGTGCGTGACAGTAGCATATGTTAAAACTTGCAATGAGTACGGGTTAGGTGGAGATTATAAACTTTTAAACAATTTGACGCTCTTTTATTTAAATTACTTTCGATGCACAATTTTTTCTATAAAATTATAATAAAACCTTAAAAAAATCCGCGTTGTTCTCATTAACAAATCAACCGCAACACGAAGCGGTTAAGTTAAAAAGCTACTGACATTTACCAAATTACAAACGAATTAAAATATTGTAACTCAAATGCGCTCAGATTTATTGTGCTTCGTCGTAATTTTAAAAACATGTTTTAAAGTTACAATTAAATCTATTTGCTTAAGTAACTGTCAATTAAGCCATCCTTCGTAGATTTAATTGTAAAAATCTATGACTATGAGTATCGTCACTCAGCCCTTGTCCCTACGGAAGGTCGGCACAGTACGTACTACTCTATACTTCTTTGATGTAATGTAGTTCGACCCATGATGGGCTCCATTTTCCTTCACTTCACACCTAGCGCGTATTCTGCGTGACTTCACACATATCTTTGAATTTCTTCGCCGTTATTTGCAGACATCACGATGTTTTCCTTCACCGTAAGAGCATCACTACTTCTCCGCTCCGAAATTATCGCTTTCTTAAGCGTATCCTCGTTCACACAATCCATCCATGTTTTCTTTGGTCTCTACCTAGTATGACAGTTTAAAAATTGTGTCACTATACTACGGTCGAACCTTGTCTCTGCTCGACGGATGCCGCCCACAAGCGAGAAACTCGGATTAAAGTGTCACCTTTATAAACAAGAAATATATTGCGGTCCCTTGGATTCTGGCTTATGCAAGTTCGACTATAATTATATTTAAGACGACTGACAAGTTGTAAGAGCTGTCCGAATTGGCTTTAACCCTTTGCATATAGTCTCACGAGTAAATTTTGAATATATTTTGGTAAAGGACTGTCATAACAGGGAATGTTTCATTCGTGTCTTGTTAAAACATGGTTATGTTTAACATTTGTGCCCTAGAGGTTTCCTGGACGCTGTGTTTACACTGAAACATTTGTAAATAAATGCTATCATCTCTCTGTATCTAATATTATAAAAGTTATGATAGATGTTTTTTTAGCTTTAAACTTTTGTAATTTTTACTAACATATTGTTCGTAAGAAACGGAATTCTTACCGGAATAGGGAGCTCAATCAGCTAAATCGTGGTAAGAATCTCGTTTCTTACGAACAAGATGTTTGTTTGTTTTAAGGTCTTTTAAGAAAAGTGGACAAACGAGCAGCGGGAACACCGAGGTGATCAACGACGCTCATGGACGTCTGCAATACCAGAGGAACCACAGATGCGTTGCCGGCCTTTGAGGAGGTGATACGCTCGCTTCTTGAAAG
>QDHC01001558.1:111497-121503 GCA_013186455.1 Papilio dardanus tibullus | reverse complement strand
AGTAAATGTTGAATATATTTTGGTAAAGGACTGTCATAACAGAGTATCTTTCATTCGTGTCTTGTTAAAACATGGTTATGTTTAACATTTATGCCCTAGAGGTTTGCTGGACGCCGTGTTTACACTGAAACATTTGTAAATAAATACTATCATCTCTCTGTATCTAATATTATAAAAGTTACGATAGATGCTTATGTAACTTTAAACTTTCGTAGTTTTCACTAACATGTTGTTCGTAAAAAACGGAATTCTTACCGGAATAGGGAGCTCAATCAGCTAAATCGTGGTAAGAAACCCGAACAAGATGTTTGTTTGTTTTAAGGTATTTTAAGAAAAGGGCCAAACGAGCAGCGGGAACACCGAGGTGATCAACGCCCATGGACATCTGCAATACCAGAGGAACCACAGATGCGTTGCCGGCCTTTGAGGAGGTGATACGCTCGCTTCTTGGACCCTAAGTCGTAGCGGTTTGGAAATACCGCCGAGGACAGACCACAGTGCGGCTGTGCGAGGCAGGAAGTTGTGAGAAAACTTCCAGCTATTGATGTATCTTAAAAATTACTTAACTGACCTTGGTGAAATTTTGCACAGATGTCGAACACAGCCTGGAAGAACACATAGTCTACTTACTATGGTTCTTATTTACGTACAGACGGAGTCGCGGACGACAGTTAGAAATTCGTACAAATATTAGTTATCTGACAAATATACAAAGTAACTTAGAAATCTAATTAGTAAGTTCTAAGATTAGCGTGTTCAAACTCATTATAATAAGAACAGGTACAGTGCAGCAGAAACTGAACATTTTGTTCCAATTAATGATAATTAGTTTGAAAAACAAGTTAAAAAACAAGTCGAGTTATGGCATACTGCTTGAGTAATGAACTAATGATCCCGTCAGTTAACAATGGTCCTTCGAGCCGGATAATGATCTGTGGGGCTCGGAGAGGCTTTAGCGCTGAATGGCTCAGTTTCAGACCGACTCTAGGCTTTCACTATTTAATAGGGTGGGCCCGTATTGTGGCATTCTTGAATTTATTCAAGTGGAAAATGGTTGCAGGCATTTTGAGTTGCCCGCTTTATTCAGGTGATATTTAAATAGGCTTTTTATGAGGAAACATGTTGTTAAACACAACTCCCTTACTTCATACTAGTATTATAAATGCCAAAACTTTTAATCAATGGATGGTGGTTGGATGGATATTTCTTTGAAGGTGTCTTCGAAACGGTTTAACATCTCGATAAAATATTGTAAAATTGCAGAACGCAGTGTGGAAGTACGCATAGGTTACTTAACTAAGTTTTTCTAAATACCTCGCGAATGTAGTCACGGGTGAGACCTAGTTTTATAACAACAACAATATCTGAATTGAAAAATAAAAAAAAAACTATTTACATAAAGAAAATAAGGTTAAATTCCAACTTAAAGATATGAAACCTATTTTAATTTTAATGCTAATTAGTACAATTAGGTTCGCAACAAAACTTACTCATAATTTAAATCGAGTTGGTTTGAACCAACTAGGGTTGTATAAGTCATTATTTCATAGCGAGCAATTAGACGTGACATTCATAATGTACATTTCAACACGCTAATTAAGATGCCATATTCAAATCTGTATAAAAATCTCACTTCCTTAACCCTTAAATGTCTATCCGTCGTTTAAGGGCACTTTGTATTGAAGCTCAGCTCGCTGGAGTGCCCTCAAACCCCCACTCTATTATTCAAGAAGTGGGTTTTTAACATTTTTAAAAATTTAAGAAAGCACGAAATGGTATTTTCATTTTTTAGCTGTAATAGACTTCCGCGGTCGCTCGTTGTCTTACTTACTCGAGAATTTTCCGCGGAGTAATTACGTTTTATTTCTCAGTGGAAGTAAATTTTGTGTTTACGTGACTCGAGGTGGAAATCTTTTGATTTTAAAAATAGTTATTTCTTTTTGTATAGTCTAGAAATGTTGTTTCTTTCTTAAAGAAATCAGTATTAGTAAAAATTACAATTATTAAGGATACAAAAATTATAATGATTCCTTTTCATTTTTTACGCTAAGCTGAATAAATTACTTCGAAATATTAAAAGTCTCTTGAGAATGAAGCCCCAATTTAATGCCATCATTAACTTTAACCTTGCAAGAAAATATCCAATTCTTTGAGAATTTGTACTACGATAACAAAACCTAATATCGATTTATAAGAAAAAATATTCAAAGGTACTTTGGCGCTACGCACGAAGTATTAGCTATTGAAAAACACAAGTAAAAGATCCTTTACCAATTTACTTTATAAACGGTCCACGAAGCAAGTAAATGGAATCACATGATGTTGGGAAACAAGAAAATAGAATACATCTATTGCCGAAACTGAGGCTCGAGGGATCGTTCCGGAGCGCTGTGTCGGCTCCTCCGGACACAGGGCTAACATCAATTTATTTCTTCCTGACTGAACTACGATCTTTCCTTATCATTAACCTTTGATTCAAGTTTCACTTTTACCAATTTGACATAAGGTGTAGTGTGTTAGGTAAAACTTTTTATATATTCTTTTTCCAGAGAAAGGTCAATTACATACTTCGATGAATTCTACCACAAATTGTTATTATTGGTGCATATGTAAAAATGTGATTTAATTTAAAAATTTAAAAATACGTAAATAGCTGACCACTATTAATAGTATAATTTCACTAATGAATAATTGACTCTCTGTATCTACATGTTATTATAGGCTTTATGAAAATTATCAAAGTTGTCTTTATATTGCAAAAAGGACAATAATTCTGTCCTTTGAAAGCCTTAATTCCTCGTACTTTAGTTCCAAAGCTGAAATAACAGAATGAATGTAATATTGATACCGCCGGACACCCGCGCGCCGCGCGCCGACCCCCGCGGCCCGCCGCGTATAAATCTTCGAGTTGTTTTCAATTTAGTAAAAGCAAAGTTATCGCAGATTCCCTCGGGTCCGGTTTCAATGGGGATTTGTACTTGTTAGTTGTACTCAACCTTCCGATTACAAAGTCAATGGAATTTCCAATGACAAATGTTTCGATTTAAAGGAAATGTATTTTACTTTGTTAACAAAACATAAACAACTTTAACTTATTTTTGTACTGTTTAGAAATTCGATTTTTAACAGTAGAACTATAACCACTGAACCTGTTAATATTAAATTAGCGACATCTATCGGTCGACGAAACTAAACAGTGATAACAAAGCAAAACAAGTATACCAGAGTCGGTGACATTTTGCCCTCCAGTATCATTATGTAAAATCTACAATAATTAACATAACACGTCCAAATAATCGCACTTAACAAGACTTATCTGTGTCCCACTTGGTAATACCCTTTTAGTGTAAACGGGAACGATACGACGACGACACGGGAATTAGTTGCAGCTGGATATGTTTCTAGATGTGTACCTGGAACAAAAAACATAACTATTAATACAGATTAAAATAATTCTGTTAAACCTATAAAATATAGAAAGTAGTCTTTATTAGAAAACAACTCTTGACTTTTGAGGAGAAATTGAAATTATAAAAATTATTTACAGTCAAACCTGGATAAGCGATAAACCTCTATAAGCGAGAGGCATTCTATGACCCCGACTAGCTAACTCCATAAGCGAGATAAACGGATTAGAGAGAACCCTCTATAAGGGAGACAAATATCGCGGTATTAAATTCTCGACTGTAGTTATAAGTAAAAAGCGATCTTTTTTACTTGTATGCTTCTATAACTATAATTGATTTCTACAGAACCAATTGAATATACCGATATTTCCAATTTGTCTTATTTTAAATAGTATCATCTCATAATTACATGTTTGTTGACATCCCTTTACGAAGCGCGTTCGTTCCCCGGATTCACGCGCGGCTGGTCGTACCGGACGCAAGCCTTGTACCAACCCTTACTCACAAAAACTGTTGGTAACCAGTATGTTATGTTCCAAGAGAATAAACAACAGTAATTAAAACATTACTGTTTTAAAAATGACTTAATATAAAAAGTAATGAGAAAAATATTTGTAATTTTGTTTTTTTTTCATATTATTGTACAAAGTGGCAAGTGAGCAAGCGGCCACTTGGATTCGCTGAAAAAGCAAAGCGACCGCTGCCCATAGACATCTGCAATCGTAGATGCGTTGCCTGTCCTTACTCTACGGAGGAGGAGACGCGCAGCAAGAGGAAAATACCTCTTCCTATGCGTCCGCTCCCTCGCAAATCCGAAGTGGATTCCTATCATTTCCTTATAAGGAAATGATAAGAAGAAAAAGTGGACTAAAATTAGGCCTCCGACACCACACTCATCAGACGAAACATGGAATAGCTTCCATTTGACGCCTGTCTTCTGTGTAGTCGTGGCATTTCACCGGACGAGCCGGACAATTCGTGCGATGATGTTAAAGCGATTTCTACCACTGATAAGAATTAACATTTTTATTATAAAAAAATATTAACTACTTATTGCGTTATTAACAAGAAAAATATATTTTCAATTGACTTAGTTATAGCTATAGATAACATTAACTATAATTTATATATTAAAAGTTGATGCAACGTATGATTTCCAAGTTAATAAATGTATTTTTCAAATTAACGGTTTTCTAGTAAGAAACAACAACGCGTGCGAACGAAACAATGTTGACACGATTGTCTCGTTCGCACGTGACCTTGCAACGTAAGCGATAGCGGCGCAGGATTCACGCTCCGATGGCCACTCCTTAATGCTACTTTATAACTTACGATTTTTGTCGTGTCGTAGTCGTTCAATATTATATTCGAGATTGTTTTAAACTCCTTGAAAGATACGTTTTGCGAAGATAATTCTCTTGTGTAATTTAGGGGGCTTCCGAAGGTATCGCAAGGTTGTCGCGAAGGTAATATAGCGCCCGCGACCTCGCCGTAATACGTTTGAGGACCGTCAGGTTATTCATTTCCTGACGTTTAAAAAAAAACAAGGTATCGCATGGAATCGACAAAACTGCATGAAACTAACAATGACCTTTGATAAGGCATGTGCTTGTCAGGTGTGAGATATCAAACGTCATTGTCAGTTCTATAGATGTTTGATGTTCGCTATCGAATCACTTTGTAACGCATGTACTTTGGGTAGCCTTACGAGATCATGTTAATATTGGGAAATGTAATTTAAATAATATTTATTCTGTATTGAAGGCGACGATACGATAACGAGATTAAAAATATCGTGACGTATAAATGCATCAAGACAAAGGACTTGTGGTATGATAGTAGGATTTACGGCTGGCCGGACACGAGGGGATATTTTGTAACGTATCGAGCTTCTGTCGTTTAAAAAACATATTAGTTATTGATGGAGAAAGTTCTGTTATTCTAGAAGGTTCAAAAACAACGTTTATTCATAATTTTAACATTTTTGTAATGTTTTTTCCTTTGCTAATCATGACAAGGTTTAAGAATAGTTTTGTTCATACTCCGCATTTATATAGAATTTTAGATGTTTATTTTTCCGTAGTCGCAATCGAATGGTATTACAAAAAACTCTATTATTTAATTATCCATGTAAAGCCAGAATAAATCTATAATATAATGATTCTATAGTCAACAAACACCTTCGTAATTCGACATCAAAAAAATAATTTTCTCACCAAGAACTGGTTATTTGGTGTCATTAAGGTGACCTTGTCAAAATTACTGACAATTATTTTATTGTAGTCACTGTTTCACTATTGTATGTTAATATATATTTTTTGTCATTAGATTATTCTGGAAATAAATACAAAGTATAAATATATCATAACTTTTTGTAATTGTATACTTCAAAAACATTTAAAATCAAATCATAATTTCGCTTACAAAAAATAATTAAAAAGAGGAATTAATCTGTCTCTAGTATTCTAGCTCTAAAGCCTTGTTCGCACCAGGATAGTATTTTAGTCGAGTAGCAAGTAGCATCTATCCGAACAAAGGATTTAGTACTGTTCGGACTCGTTTAAGCCTAAATCTACGCAGTAGGGTAGTAATTTAGTAGGGTAGTAATTTAGTAATTTAGTAAAGCAATATTTTAGTATAATAATAATTAGTAATTCCTTTGTTCGGATACTAGCTACTTGCTACTCGACTAAAATACTATCCTAGTGTGTACAAGGCTTTAAGCCTTGTAGCAAGTAGCAAGTATCTAAATTCTACTAAAATGTTGCTGTTCGGACACGTTTAGTTACTAAATTACTACCCTAGTGCACAGATTTAGGCTTAAACGAGTCCGAACAGTAGTAAACCCTTTGTTCGGATAAATGATACTTGCTACTCGACTAAAATACTATCCTGGTGCGAACAAGGCTTTAATATACAATAACATAAAACACGCTTGTAACCCAGAGGGGTAGGCAGATAACGGACCTCCATTTGGCTCGATCCTGACACACCTCTCCCGCTTCTACATTCATACATCTAATAAAAAATAGTTAATTTTATAATAGCTTAATACTAAGACACAATAAGAAGACAAAGCAATATTAATAAAAATAAAAAACGAAATATTCTAGATATGGTCCCACACAGAACTTGATAACGATCTAACGAGCCCCCGAGATGAGATCCAACGACTAAATCTCAAATTGTTATTTCCATTGCTCCAATTTCAAGTAATCCTTTTTTATTATATGTTTTGAAGCAAGCAATGTATTCCATTTTATTCTTATTGCAGTAAGCATCTACTTCTTTGTGTATACTTAATTTAAATTAGTTATTTATAATAATAATAATTTGTATTTTTTTCAAATTATATAAATGTATTTTATAAACGAATTGTAAAGTTTATACATTTTTTTTATTTTAATACTTTTGTACGTATTTAATTTTAGTTTTTATTTATTGTTTAGTATATAATAAACTAGCTTTTGTTCGCGATTTCGTCCGCGTGGAATTAAATAATATAGCCTACGTTACTCGGGGATAATGTAGCTTGTTAATGGTGAAAGAATTATTGAAATCGGTTCAGTAGTTCTTGAGTTATTTCAATACATACAAAAATTCAAAAATACAAAGTTTCTCTCTTTATAATATTAGTATAGATATAGAAGTATAGAAAAGTTATGGCTTTAAAAGTCTTTAAAATTAAAAAAAAAGTAAAGTAAAAATGAATGAAACTGTCTAGAAACCCGTGAAAATATGAATTTAGTAAAATTGTAAAGTGACACAGATTTCAAAATAAATCGGTGACGTAACAGTGCGCATTATGAAAAAAAAAGTCTACTAAAGATTGTGACCTAGTGACCTCTGCACATCTCTTAACACTTGTTAGAGGCTGTATAGGAAACACCTTGCAGCATCCGATCTTTAGAAAATGCAAGCCTTATGACGTCACGGACACGCGACCTTTTCAACTTTAAAACTAATCTTTTATTATGAACAACAATAAGCTATTTTTCTTTACAATTTCTAAGAATAAAATTCACTTAATTTTTCTTAATTGCTAATTATCAAGATGTGTACAAAGATGGTCAAAGAAGTTTAAAAAAATACTGTTTTTTTTTTCATTTACCAATGTCATTAAATTTACTTAAAAATGCAAGTAAATTTTTCAACTTACTTTCCATCGTATGACAATGACGCCATATACAATTCTTTTAATCCACTTCCCCTTCTTATCCTTTTCCTATAAGGAAATGATGAGAAGAGGAATTTTGGAAGGATTGGCAGGGGAGGGGGACGCATAAGGAGAGGCATTATCCTCTGTGCGTCTCCTCCTCCAAAGATTAAGCATAGGCAACGCATCTACAATTGCAGATAAAGACATCGGTCGCCTCGCTTTAAGCGAGTCCAGATGACCTTTTGCTCGTTTGCTACATTGTCATATAAAAAAAGTATTTTAGAACTTATTACCTTGTTGCAGATTTCTATGGGTAGTCAGCTATGTCAGTGCGACATCTGGTTGCCGATTCTGTCAATTTAACTATAAAAAGACTAATAAACAGGTGAGATAGCATGTGTCTTGATCAGTTCCCACGGGACGTTATTTCGTTCCACTTTGGTGCTCGCGAGACTTTCCGCGCCGATGAACATGAGGTTCTTTGTAGACGAGGGGATTTTAATCTCTAAGCTTCTTTTAAATTCTAGGTGTTGTTCATGATTTCGTCCGTCAATAAAAAAAATACTTAGCCTATGTTATTCGGGAATAATGTAGCTTTCTAATGGTGAAGGTTTTTTTTAAATCGGCTAAGTAGCATACAAAAATACAAATTTTTCCTCTTTACAATATTATTGTAGTAAAGACAATCGGCAACGCCGAGAGATATTATAGTCGCAGATTTGTTTAGCATTGTGTACGAACGGCTTAAATCAATTAATAATCTTACACTGAGTAAAAAAGCTTTTTATTACCCTGAATGCTGAATATAATTAAAGTTTAGTAAAATAAATAGTTTAAATAAAGTGTTATTTCTGACAAAAGTTATTTTTAATAATTTATTAAGTACTACTATTCACACAAAATTTAAATAAAAATCTCTTTATGCATAACATCCTGAGGGTCAACAAAACGATTCAAGTAGAAAGCCAATTCCTATGGTTTCAGCGATTGAATTTCACATTGCAAAACCAGTTTCCTGAAACACATTTCATTCGTATTTTAAACTTTATACCTTTCACAATAAGTGCTATAAAACCGGTTTGAGGGATCCAATATCCTGGACCGTCTGCGGTTTTAAAGTGCATTTTGATAGAACATTAAGTGATGTGTAAAATTTATACTTTCCTTGAGAAGTATTGGATAACTGTTCGCCTCAATGAGCTCTAGTTTTATATTTAAATCTATACTAGCTATCGCCCGAGACTCCGTTCACGCTGAGTTAAAATAAGTAGCTAATCTTCCAGACTATGTTTTACATCTATGTCAAATAAAGATTCGCCCAGTCTTTCTAGAGATAACTTTAAACAAACATCCATCTCCCTAAGATTTTGCTTTTTTAATTCAGTATGATAAGTAAAATGGATACGACTTTAAAGGGGAATAGATATCATTGTCGACAGTGGTAGAGCCCGCTTTAAGATCTTCGCACAAACTGTCCGGCTCGCCCGCTGACATACCACACACACAGAAGACAGGCGTCATAAGGAAGCAATTCCGTGTTTCGTCTGATGAGTGAGGTGCCGGAGGCCTAATTTTAATCCACTTTCCCGTCCTATCCTTTTCCTATACGGAAATGGTGGGACGAGTAAGTGGATTTTCCGAGGGAGAGGACGCTCAGGGAGAGGAATTATCTTCTTGCTGTGTGTCTTCTCCGAAGATTAAGGGTAGGCAACACATCTGCAATTGTAGATGTCTATGGGCAGCGGTCGCTTCGCTATTTCAGCGAGTCTAGGTGGCCGCTTGCTCGTTTGCCATTAATATAATAAAATATATATTCTATAGTATTTTGGAGCAACAAAATTTCGTTAGTTAGTAGTTAACTTATAGTTTCTTAAAGCTACAAAACTTTAAGCAGTATTGGCAGAATGGCGAACTTTACCAAAGTTCTTGTTGGACTGAAACTTTCATTTTGTAGATTTTTAACTTTGACTGCCATTTTATATAAGAAAAGGGGCAAACGAGTAGCGGGGTCACCGAGGTGGACATCTGCAGTACCAGAGAAACCACAGATGCGTTGCCGGACTTTGAGATGATACGCTCGCTTCTTGAAGGACCCTAAGTCGTAGCGGTTTGGAAATACCGCCGAGGACGGACCATTCCACGGTGTGGTAGTGAGAGGCAGAAAATAACCTCTTGTCACTTCTTGTTATTATTACTACTGTTCTTCTTAACTTCTTGCCTTTTTCTAGACAATATTAGAACGTTAAACGTCTCATCATCACACTGCTGGATACGATAGGCTTTTCCCAGTACATACGACAGCATTATATTTATATATTCATGTAATTCATTACTAACTCGGTAGAAAGTTTCCTTAGGTACGGATAATATATGTCGTGGACGTTAAACAGTGCCCACGACCCCGCCGTAATACGTGTGAGGGCCGTCAGGTTTTAGTGGG
>QDHC01001558.1:92576-111466 GCA_013186455.1 Papilio dardanus tibullus | reverse complement strand
ATAATATAAACAAGGCATTTCATCCATTATCAACTTGGCCAAAATTGGACGCAACGTGTGCAACCAACAGACAACACAACAAAACGAATTTTGCACTCAAATCCTACGCGATAGAAACCTAAATACAAATTTCATTTTCTTGGAAAAAGGGTACTCGGGTTGTTTGCATTCAAAATTACGTTTTGAAACTACTGCAGTTGAGTCTAATTTCTAATACGAGTGCTCGCCGTATTCCGCACATGGGATTTTCAACTTTAAAACGTAGGTGGTAAAGTAGATTTTGTTTTGCTATATTTAAATATGATTGGAATAACATTACTCGCCTCGTTGCAGTTGGTAATATTGTTATTGTGAATTTTCTCACGGATTTTGTACAGAGCCAGTCCTGTAGGGGGCGCTGCTGCGTTATAGCTTTGTGCGCTCAAGGTTGGTAGCTTTTTAGCTTATTTGATTAGTAACGTGGGAAGTAGTGACGTCTATTCTATAGTCCCGACGATCTACCATCATAAGCGAGAAAAAGAAAACCTATAAGCGAGTCATATCGAGGTCCCTTGGACTCTGGCTCTTGAATTTTAAAGCGTCTCATATTTAAATATAATTTTATTAAATGATCACGGAATATAATATTAACTAGCATTCCAATAGTACACCAAAATAAAGCAAAAAATGTACAAAAAATTACGAGAGCTTCATAAAAATAGAAATGAACTTAAATAAGAAGATATAAGTAAAGGGAAAACACAACAATTCCTTTTATAGTTTAAAGTAGAATAACAATCAAACAATAATAATTAGTCAGAAAGTTCATAAAACAATCCACAGCGTATGAAAACATGAAGCTTCCCACGTATATAATGATTTGAAATGTAAACGACCACATCGGCGGTATAATTACCAATGCTAAGTACTAGTGCTAAGTACCGCCATGCACGAACCCACAACGTTTTTGTAAACCTAACGATGCTATTTCCATATAAACCTTGTCAAACGGTTACGCGAATCTGCTATTTTAGTCTCTAAGAAGCGTAATACAATTACATAGACATTCGTATACAGGTACCTGTTTTATAATACTAGCTGTTGTTCACGGGTTCTTCCGCGTGGTATTAAAAATATAGCCTATGTTATTCGGGGATAGTGTAGCTTTCTAATGGTGAAAGATTTTTTAAAATCGGTCAAGTAGTTCTTGAGTTATTTCAATACATACAAAAATACAAAGTTTTGCTCTTTATAATATTAGTATAGACTACCTACCACGTTCACACGTGTGCAGGGCTGATATTAAATACACTACAAAAATGCGAAACGAAGATATGTTTTTATTTCCCAAGAACAAAGCCGTTGGTTACAACTAGTATGTGATATTGGAACATTTGAAATAGTTCGTAAGTATTTCTTGGTGTAACGTCAGCAATTCCTCTCAATTTAGTGTAAAGGTGCGCAATAACGAGTCCCCGGGGACCGCTAGCTTAGTGGAGGCGGTTAATTAGATGTTACTTAATGAGAGTATCACAAATAACATTTAATTTTGTTATCTGTCTTAATATTATTGTAGAATTAATCACGTCAAAAACTGATTTGAAAAAGTCCTTAGAAGTATAAATTCTGACCTTTATAAATGGACAGACTAACACGGGTTATTTTGTGCCAATTGATTCGCCATTTTGGCGTAAACAGTGGATGGTAGCGATTATTGTATCTTTTCTATTAGTTACAATGAGATACCATAAGTTCTAAAATGCCAATAATCAAATAGGAACAAAACACCGCGTCTTTAAGCCTGTCTGTTTATAGAGATAAGTTTCCAAATCAGTCTGAACTGAATTTCTATTTATGGAGGTGAGTTTCCAAATCATTCGAAACGAAAGAAAGTCTGTTATTTCCAATCTGTCCATTTAAAGACATAAATGACTATAAATCTATACAACAGTATGATGTTGCATTGTCCGCAAGCATGACAATTGCCTGTAGGCAGTGTGTCAGCGGACAGCGGGCCATTAATCTCCGCGCTGTGATTGACAGAAGCTAGCCACTCACGCTTTCATTACACTGTGTGCAATGTAAGCGTATCCAGGGTGGTGACAAAAAGTACATTCGCTACGAAGAGATAGCGAACGTCAAAACTGTATGAAACTGATTGAGAGATTGCGCCAATCGAAAAATACTTTGGGTTGCCCCCAGTTGATGATCTGCCATCTGCCCAGACCAGGTCTGGGAATATTTAGGTTTCATGTAAATTTGGTCTTATTCGTAGTAATTTTTAGGCAGAATTACCTAACATCCTGGCGACGCTAATGATGTATAGTATTTGTTTTTTATTAAACATTCAAAACATATTTTTATGCAAAAAATACAATTAAATTATATAGGACTAGCTGTTGTGCACGACTTCGTCCACGTGGAATTAAATGGCCTATGTTACTCGGGGATAACTTACCTTTCTAATGGTGAAAGAATATTTGAAACCGGCCAAGTAGTTCTTGAGTTATTTCAAAACATAAAAAAATACAACAAAGTTTCTCTCTTTATAATATTACAATAGTATAGATATATTGTAGATATCCATGACAGTGTAGGTCAGTCACTGACCATGGCCTAGTCACTCCTTAGGGGTAGACTCCGCGCCCTTCGGTGGGTACGAATGTCCTGGTGATCCATGGCAGTATTTTATTAACAATCACAATATTTTTCTTAAATATTGTAGCTAGAAATCTGCCAGCTCAGTACATTCAAACCAGCTCAATACTCACAGCGTAAAGTAAGGTTTTCTTTCCGACATCGACTGCATGAACGACCTCTCGAATGGCCAGTGTAAAGGGATCTCGACACCTCGTTAAAAATACAAAACGTTTGCAATTTTATATTTTGTTAGCGCTAGAATCTAACTTAATTCTATGGATATATTTTAAAGTAACTCAAGTGGCGTTGAGTGGACTTTTGCAAACATTTTAGTTTAAATTCAGTTTTTAAAACCTCTTGGTTTGTTCATTAAAGTTATTTGCTTGAAAAACGTTTGCGCTTTAATCTTTTTCGCGTTTTTTTAACGCTCTCGTTCATAGAAAACTTTGAAAATCACCCTATTTTCTTTTGAACAGCTTTAAAAATGCAAGACAGGGCGCCGTATTTTAATGGCGTCGTCGTAGAATCAGGTATATGGAAATGCATTTGGTCTATTTCAACGCTTTTTAACGCGCGTTATAAAAACGCTTGTGTGAATTCCTATTCGCGCGTTCGTAGAGAAATTATCCAGTAATTTATCTTGTTGGGTTTCCTATTGTACCTATCCTTTTCATTTACCTTGTGAACGAGAGAGACAAGTTTTTAGTGCGGTTTGGACAGTGTAAACTAACTCTTACGTCGTTGTATTTCCCGAGTATATTCGCATTAGCTTAAAATGACTTTTATACGAAAATATTATCCTACAAATGCAACAGAATCAATGTTACTATGACCTACATACACCTAGGGTTGTCACAATTCCATTTCATAATATATTATTTATTTATGTTACAAAAATTGTTAATGTTGCTTTTTAAGCTAGTTATTACTACTTATTTAATAGTTACAGTAGTAACATAATAAACATTTTTTTTTAATTTATGTCACTTAAATGGAGTGATCTTAAAATGAGTAGTACTAAAGTAAAGTAAATCATAAAATCGTTTTAACAAAATATCTATAACTGAAAGGGGTTATTCTGAAACGATTCGTTATTTTTAATTAATTATTCAGAATAATTTCTCCCTTAATTATTCTAATAGCGCTGGGAATTCGCATCAAATTGGATTTTGTTGTTGCATATTAATGTTGTTCGTCTTCTTACAAATATAAGAGTGGAATATCATGAATTTATAAGTACGTTACATTAGACATTGTAATGAGTTATTTTCAAAGAATATTAAAGGTATAACCGAATTGTTTAACCTACATGTTTAGAAAAACATTAAACTGGATAATCAATATTAACACAGTATATTTCATATTTTTTTATTACATTACCCTTCTAGATTCTTAGATATCGTCATATTTACATTTAAAAAAGATTTATTACAAAAACCTTAAAAGCTTTTAAAACCAACAATTTCAAAAACATATTTTATTAATTAACGTTAAGTCACTTAAAACAAATAAATCAATAAAAAAAACTATTTAAATAATGAAAAAATATTGAAGTTAAGATCGACAACCCTAGCATAAAACCCATTCACGACTGTATGAACCAAAAATGTTCAAATAACGAGAGTGTGCACCTCGCGCTCATTACTGTTATATGAGACGACTGCTGACCAAATTCATACCTTAACACGTTACTATAAGGTATAAATTGACTTGTCGATCTAGTAATGGGGATGAGTCTCAATATTTTGATGTCTTTATCCGAACTACTTTATTGTATCAAATACTCTACTCTAGTTAAATTAATCCTTTATATTCTTTACTACGGTGACTAGGCCATAGTCAACCACGCTGGCCCAGTTCTGTTCGACTTCACACATATCTTTTGAATTTCTTTGCCGATATGTGCAGGTTGCATCACGATGTTTTCCTTCAACGTAAGACAGTTACTTTAACATATTATTTTAATATTTTTAAACAACAACAAAATAACTCGCCCGTAACCCAGAGGGGTAGGCAGAAACGGACCTACATTTGGCACGATCCTGACACACCTCTCACGCTTCTACATTCATACATCTACGCATACACGACGGTTACGCGTACTCTTAATATTTTTAAACTATGTTAAAAACAATTAATATATTTAAAACGTTAGTAAAAGTAAAGGACTAGTGCATACCAATATAATAAAGAGGAAAAGTTTGTACCTTCGACTTTTGTATGTATTGAAATAACTCAAAAAATAACTGGACGGATTTTAAAAATTCTTTGACCATTAGAAGGCTACATTATCACTGAATAACATCAGGCATATTTTCGCAAACGAAGTCGCGGACGATAGCTAGTTTGTAATGACACTAACCGAACTGCACTCTTATATTTCTCATAGCTTATAATCGCTCAATAGAATGCCGAATTTACACATTGTTGTCATCATACTAATGGGAGTGTACCCTGTGTTTTCCCTGAGTTGGCGATGACGAGCGCCGACAGCCGCGCGCTCTCACGGGACTTACAAACTTAGAAACAAACACTTGAGACGTTAATGGCCGTTAAGTATCTAGCATTATAACTAAGCTATGGAAGCGATGGAAATTACTCTTTGAATTTGCAACTTTGGTGCTTATTGTTTTGAAATTACGAGCTACATTTCAAGTTGAAGGAACTTCGTTACTACAATGATTGATTTGTCAGTTACAAATTTATTGACACACCCAGAGTCATGTCACTAAGGGAGCCTATCAGTGCAGATTTATATAAGCACTACATACAGTTTATTTAAGTACTAATGTTTTTTTTTATTTTGGTACTTGCTGAAATAAAAAAGCGTTTTTTCCTGAAAATAAAATGGCAAAAGCATTTTTTTCTCGTAAGCGCTAAATAATATTTTTCGCTGTATGAAGTCGAAATCTCCAGTCAATTAAAATCCAATCGGACGTGAATCACAGCGCATTACCCCCTTCGGGTACACTCGCGCGGGAAAGTGTTATCACAAAGTGGGGCGTGACTGCGTAAACATTTTTGTACACGATTGTACCACTGCCCCCAGTACGGGGGACGTGCGGGAAGGGGACATGGAGGCATTCTGTCCCGCGGTACAGTCGCAATGAAAATTCATTGCCGCGTATCCTGGTTATAAATATCAATTCGAATTGATAATGTGATGTATGTTTTTAAGGGTGGGACGAGCACGTGACGATCCATTTATGGGTCATCGGATATCACGTATCCAACATTATGTTACATTATCCTTTTAAATGTGACATATAAGAAAATTGTAGCGTTCTTTCTTATTTTTATATGTGTCGACTCATTATTGAAAGTTATTATGAACACAAAAAAGTCAGATGTTTTCTATTCACGGTCAATTCAGCACATATATAAATAAACCTGTATTTTCCATGTTTGTTTCACTCGATAAACTAGCTCAACTGAAATAAATCAACAAACTAATACAAAAACTGTCGACGCGTCCGACCTTCCGTCAAACTACAGCGTCCAGGTGCGTCCCGGACCGGTGTGATTTACACCGAGCTCTAAGCTACAAATCATCCTCACATTTACAAGCGGAAATTTGGAACAGCCTGTATACACTATTGGGACGTTGAATTTCGAACACCATGCGTACAGATAAAATTGGGTAGTTTATTTATGAATACCAAGGTTGTAATATTGGGTTGGATCGTAAGAGAACTCCACTTTAATATGATAACAATGGAAGACAATTAAATAATATTGAGCAGCTATGGCGGTCAAGGTCAAAGAGGATGGGTTAAAAGAGAAGCGTCAAACATAGACTTTGAAGTTTAGGATGCGTTCAGTAATGGGTGCGTTCAATATGAACACGTATAGTGCAGAAATTGGGACATTAAATTTTGAACACCATGTAGAATGTGGAAATTGGGTCGTTATATTTTGAACACCATATATAGTGTCGAAATTGGGTCGTTAAATGTTGAACACCATGTATAGTGACGCAATTGGATCGTCAAATTTACACAGCGGGGGCTCGATTGTATGATTTGAATACAGCCTGAAATGAAACTCCGCCGTGCGTTTACACAAATATTATTCGTAAACTGCGCCTTACAATAAAGTTTACCTGTCATAACACTGTTTATTCGTGTATACATAAATTTTGAAACATAAGTACAGTCGCGATTAAAAATGTCGTAGACTTTGTGAAGCGATAACGCTTTATCGCTCGAGTGTACGTTAAATGTCCTACGATTCAAGCATTCCATTTAACTGACAATAATTAATATAGTTTAAAAGTAAATTAACATTGATTGAATAATTTGTGAACTCTTTTAGTGTAATTAATATCATGGACGAAAAATATAAAAGCAATTATCGATAAAAAGAGCTCTGTAGACTATAGCTCGGCTTACGTAACGGAGCTCAAGTAATGATGGTCGTTCATAATGGACATGATTAATCTGTCTTTTGAGAGAGAATATTAAGAGAGATTACTATCTATCTATTATATATCAATACAAATATTATAAAGAGAGAAACTTTGTATTTTTGTATGTATCGAAATAACTCAAACACTACTGAGCCGATTTCAAAAATTCTTTCACTCATAGAAAGCTACTTTATCCCCGAGTCACATAGGCTATATTATTTAATTCCACACGGACGAAGTCGCGAGCAACAGCTAGTCTATGCTAATATTATAAATAGAGAAACTTTGTATTTTTGTACGTATCGAAGTAACTCAAAAACTACTGGGCCGATTTCAAAAATTCTTTCACTCATAGAAAGCTACTTTATCCCCGAGTAACAAAGGCTATTTTATTTAAATCCACGCGGACGAAGTCGCGCACAACAGCTCGTACTAATATAAAGAGGAAACGTTTAAAAGGTTAGTTTTTAACCTTTTAACCTCTGTTATCTCAGTCGACATATTGGCATATGCAAATTGTTCCATTACAAACACATTACAAGTCCCCGCTCACCGCAAACCTACATGACCAGTCATCCGTGACGTCACGCGTGACGTAAACCAGGGGCAGCCAAACTGGTTCACATTTATACATGTTTAATGGTTGATAACTGTGTGTTTGTTGTTGCTTAAACATTATTTTTGTGACGCCCTTTCGACACTTCTTTTGACTGTTTTTGACTACAATATACAGGATGTCCAAAAAAGAAAACGGAAGAAAAAAATGACTAAAACAAAATTAAGATTTAAACGTATTTTCCTCTATTGCCTTTTCGGATGCTAGAGGACTGGGGCTAAATTCTTTAATTAATAATAAGAAAAAATGACATTATTTAAGATCCGACTAGAATAAAATGTCTTTGAAAAAACCAATTGTAATAGTCATATAATCACCACTATATCTTGACCTTCGGTATCACATCAGGTGTTCGTATAAAAAGCTCTTGCGATTGAGTTATCGCAATCGATTGT
Organism: Papilio dardanus tibullus; assembly: GCA_013186455.1. NCBI lineage: Eukaryota > Metazoa > Arthropoda > Insecta > Lepidoptera > Papilionidae > Papilio > Papilio dardanus. The sequence continues at coordinate 103,428 of QDHC01001558.1, read as the reverse complement.
ATTTTTTAATTTATTATTGCGTACACAGAATACGCTATAATAAATTTCGGATTGCGGGCCGCGGCTGACCGGCCCTGGACGGTGCTATCAATCACTTTGAAAATTCGTCCTTCGATATCACTGGTGCCTTCGTAAAACATTCTTATATTTATGTTTTTTTAAGTAAATATAAAATAGGTACTAATGGAGGAATCCTCTAACATTAAGCCTTCGGCTTCATTAGACCGAATTCGCGATAAGAACAGAGATTTTGCTTCGGCGTAAATCCGTTTGTGTCATGAACTCCGTCTAATGAAGCTGTAAGTCGAGAGACAGTGCTCAAAAAGTTATGACCAAAATATTTAATTTTACAAGAAAATGTAAAATATAGAAGCGCATAATACAAATCTCAATAGTGTTTTATAAATAGAAGACCCAACCAGCTTTATTTGACCTCTACGGTCATATCCGCGTATACAGGCTGTTCATAATTCCCTCGACTGCGGGCCAACAGCGATTGATTTGTAGCAAGCTTTCCACTTGGCAACAAATCAATCATAACGATCTAAATCATTTGAACCACACCTGACGCTCTAACTCACTTCGAACACCCTGTATCTTGAGATCAATAAATTATAACAGTCACTAATTTCTTTGGTTGTTTTTTATTTTATTCTATAAAGCGTCAAACAAGCAAGCGGCCACCTGGATTCGCTGAAATAGCAAATCCAGGTGGCCGCTTACCCTTAATCTACGGAGGAGGAGACGCACAGCAAGAGGATAATTCCTCTTCCTATACGTCCCCTCCCCCGTCATATCTACTTCCCCTTCCCATCGTTTTTCTTATTAGAAAAGGGTACAAAGGGAAAGTGGACTAGTAAAAGAATTTACATAAGAAGTCGTCAAAATTGGATATTTCTATTGATTTTTTTAAATATTCCGTGAAAAAGTTTCCATTGCCTCAACTATTAGAACTTAAAAAACATCTAATAATTAAGTCTATAAAAACCTGTAAATTAACAGTATAGATGATTTCAAAAGGGATGGATTGTAAATTACAGATGAAGTAATAAATCAAAGGATGAATTCTAAAGCTTCGCCAAAATCAATATTTTTACGTCACTAGCACCTAGTCTAATAAATTCAGCTACGAATCTAAGCCATTTTCCAATTATTCAAAAGCTCAAAATTGGAGCTTTTGAATAATAAATCACTATTAAATAGTGATTTAAAGTACTCGCAGACAGCATTTACAACGCATAGTTCATTTTTTATCATCCTAAAACATTATTTTTTAACTAAATAACTAACAACTGCACTCAAAGTCATTTTACATACATTTAGTATTACAAATCTCCAATAAGGAATTACGTTAGAAAACCCTAAATAATTTCACAAGAATGAATGTGCGAGAATTTCTTATTTCAATGTAAAATCCGGCTAAACAGCAGCTGATATGCAACTTTAAATGTGTACTATCAATCCTGCCGAGCCCGCACCACGCCGGCGTGATGTATCGAGCTCGCCCGAGATGTCTGCTTAATTGGCACCAGGTGGCGCCTCCGTCCAAACAACTTGTGTACTTAAAATGATCTATAGCACGCTCCTTACTTAATTATTGCGGTTACTTCATAACTTAGATAATAATTAACTTGGAAAACTAGATGTAAATTAGTTTTTAATTATCACTCTGAAAATGATGATCATCCTATTCCTTTTGATTCAATCATCATCATCAGCATTTGTCTGCCCATTGCTGGACTTGACATATGTCATAATTTCTTCCGAGTCCAAATATTACTTGACCGCAAATCGTTTGTTTAGAAGTATTTTACTCGTTCTAATAAACAAAAGGCTTCCTTGAAAAATTGAAGAAAAGCAAAGTTGAATAAGAAGTGATTGCTCCAGTTGTGGCTATAAGAATTTTTACAGAATGAGGGTAGATGAACAGCCGCCCTACTGACCCGGACCATTGTACAACAATGATACTACGCTATACAAGAATCTCATTGAAATGTTTATAGAAATACATTATACATTAAACTATTACTAGTCGAACATTGCTCGAAATTTGACTACAATAATCAAAGAATTCTAAAAAGTAGCCCTACTTCCTATTTTCCAACATTCCAGTATTCTGTGAGAAGTTTAAATATCAATTATGTACCAAGTTATCGAATTTCTTTGTCCATTGAATCACAAACATGAAAATAACGGCAAATACTAAACGTCTGTAGTAAGGATTATCACTGAATATTTAAAGAGGTCAAATGGAATTTTATCCAAATAAAAACGTGTCTGGATGTTGGCCGCGACGTTTTGTGCTGACGAGGGTCCAACGTGACGTCACTCTGGAAAAGTATCCCAATATCCAATGGATGATATTAGTCCTTTTACTATAGAAGAGTAGATAACAATATGGTATAAGAGTGATTGTAGTTCTTGAGAATGTAACCAATTCATATGCCAATGATTGACTAAGATCTAATCACAAATGGTAGACTCAAGCCTGTCGGTGGGGACATCTATGAACTGAAGACGATATTAATTGACGGAGAGGTTAGAAGTGAGAAGGAAAATCCAACCATAAAAGCTTACAATAAGGCAAGTGGTAACGTTAAACTTAAAAACATAAAGAATCTTATAAAACTCTCATAAAAGAATAACCCGATTTATCATAAAATATATGAAGTAAAAACTTTGACAGCAGGAAAGTGACAGAAAAGGATTGTACATGAGATTTATCGGGTGATATTTTTTCTTGAGATTTATGTTCCCAGCGGAGTACTTCTAGAGCTATTGTGGTGACGTCAGAAATTCTTATTGTTAACGTCTGTGAACACTTTTCCACTAGAAGCTTGTACTGTTAGATACAAAGAAATAGAAAACCATTGAAGCAAGATTCAGCTGACTTATACTCCAAGGAAACATGGAAAGACCGTTTTTTGTTATTTTTTTCTTAAAAGTCAAAGACGTTGGATTCGTCAGGTAGTAGACAGGATTCCGTTGAAGGCATTATGGAAGGCATAGGTCTTAGCATAGGCCCAGAAGTAGGGAAACGATGATGATGATGAAATAAAAAATAACAAAACAAACAATCACGTCAAAATCCTACATGAATTAACCGAGATAATTAGCACTAGTACTCTATTGTAAAAGTGGCTCGTCATTCGTTGTATCAGATCTTTGTTTTAAATCCTTTTTTGCTTACAAAGCGTAGCAATTATGACTGTAATGAGAACATTTGACACAGATTTTTATGACAATATCATGACGTGAATCACCGCAGGCAGCGGTGGCATTGTGAGAACTATGTCAGGTCCGTGATTGCCTTTATACTTTCCGATGCTGATCGCTTGATTCACAAATCATTGTCCTTATTGATGTTTAATAAAAACTTATTTGAATTCAATCTTAATGTAGTCACACTACTTAAAAGTTTGAGTACAAGGCACTAATTTACGAATCACAAGCCTGTATTTTATATTAATTTCCAGAAAGTACTACATATACCTACTTACTTCTTCTTTAGCTTAAGATTCTTGGACCTTGTTGATGGAGCCCTTTCCAACGCTCTCTGTCCTGTGCATAAACTACATATACTACAGAACTTAAAGGCGTTAAAGAATCTTCTTTACTTGGAGGTTAAGTTTGATCAATAAAGTCTAAGTTTACCTATAGTGACCAAACGAGTCTGAGAACGTGTCTTCTAATTCCTTTCCAAAGATGTTTTGTAAACATATATTCCATTATACATTGATAATATTGTAAAACTTTCCTTGCATTACTAAAGTTCCAATAAATCAATTCTTTCACAAAACAGTAACAAGTATAACTTTTGACAACAATGACGTGAAAAGGATACACAAAAAGATTTATTGTTAATTTTTTCTTATGATATATATCCTCTTTGGGTTCATGTTCGGATATTTCCCCTTTGTTAGTATGCACGTCCGTATCTCCATAGTTGGATCCTCACAAAATTTATCGCTTATACGAATTTAGACCAATTTGTTTTGTAAACTAAGGTTTAAATATAAACTCTGAGTATCAACTATTAAAGCCTAAAATTAATATATTATATTAGAATTAATAGCGTTAATGTAAATATTTATTTCTATAGTATTTTGGTAAAGATATTACATAACAATGCTGTTTTTCTAACATATTTTAAGAATCTACATCTACGCTATTATATAAAACAATAACGCTTTTTATGTTTGTCCCTATACAATATGCTTGAATTTTTAAAACTACGCAACGGATTTTGATGCGGTTTTTTTTAATAGATAGAGTGTTTTATAAGGAAGGTTTATATGTATAACTACCGATCCGCCCCGGCTTCGCACGGGTTCAATTATTATTATTATGTTATATACAACGTTCACAGTTTTTTCTGTAGTATATTTAGTATCAGCATTGCACCCGTGCGTATCCGGGGCGGGTCTCTAGTATTATTATAGTTTCGTCGAAAATTAAAATAATAAAGCTTTAGAAAACTATATCGTGATCTATTTCACAATCAACGCCATCTATATTACCCAAATCAAACACCCACATCATTTACTTCTAAGGATCAATAATAAAAGGGTCTAAACAGTACGCAGTCTGTAATAAACGATATCTGTCTTCACTTACATTAATATTAGCACCTGATTCCAGCGTTGATATGATGAATGAATAGTTAACAGTTTCTTACCACCCTATTACATCCGCTTTTGTATTTCTAACCCCAAAGTCGAGAACAATGACTCGCGTTATTACAACCCTTTATACGAGTTATAAATACAAATACGACAGTTAAATAAGCGATATTATTTGCACGCGCACTTTTTTAACGGCCTCATTCAAACGAACGCCTCGAAATGCAATGCTCGGATGAAAGGCTACATGGAAATGTATTTGTATATCGTGCGTTATAAAAACGCCCGTGCGCATTTTGGCTTATTCTACTAAAATACAAAAGGTAAGTACAAAACTAATCAACTTAAAAACTTTATTATTAATTTAACTTTATACTGGGAAATCTATAAAGTATAGTTGAGACTTTATTTTGCAGAAGTATGTGATCCATATGCTATTTCATAAAATACTAGCTGTTGTTCGCGATTTCGTCTGCGTGGAATTAAAAAATAACCTATGTTACTCGGGGATAAAGTAGCTTTCTAATGGTGAAAGAATCTTTGAAATCGGCCCTGTAATTCTAGAGTTATTTCAATACATACAAAAACACAAAGTTTTCCTCTTTATATTGTTAGTATAAGCTACTTTACGCCTGTGTGTGAACTTTAATATATCGTTGAATTAAAATGCCGTCATTGGCGGCTGTTGGAACATGATTGTCATAATTGGAAACGTAAATTGCAAATGTTGGAAGTAACAATTGGAAATCATTAGCCACGGAATCAATTAACAATCGCTAATGGTCAGCGCCACGCGAAAATTGTATTAAATACTATTTACACTATTAAATACATAAAAATAAACCTTATTTTGAACATTAAAGAGTTCAAATTAACATTTTATATCTTTAAAGTAAATATTTACATTATGGGATTTATTTTTATGACATCATGGCTTCATTAGACCGAGTTCGCGATAAAAATGGAATTTGCTTTGATGTAAAGTTTTTAGCGTGACATCGGAGTAATGAAGCCGTGGGCTAAGAACACGATGTTCAAAAATTACTGTGTTTATGTAATTTTTATCCCTGAAATAACTTAGTCACTTTTGTGGCCAAATCTCCACTCGGAATAGGTCACCTGGCATCCGTCCGCGACCTAATCACGAACAATCATCAAGTTTGAGTCTTACTTTACAGTCTTAAAAAGCCTAGATATATTATTCCAAAACATATCTTCAGTTACCAAAATAATTTTCATATGTTAAAACAGTTTTTTAATATAAAAGGCATTCAGGTCTATACCAAAAAAAGCTTTAATTTTTCATAATATAACGAAGACAGCTGAAAAATCTCCTTCCTTTTCCTCGAGGTATCGCCACGGATATCAGCAACTGACGTACTATATCCTACAAGATGAACGACGTGAATAGAAACGTATCATGTCATTGTAAAATCCACCTTATTATATAACAAATAAATTCGAATTTAGCTATTCCTTTCCGAATATAACATTACAGCTATGCGAATGACAACTCTACCGTTTAGTGATAAGGTTGTAATTCCTTTGAAGGTATAATAAAAGTGATAAACATCACACAGAAAAAATTGGATTCTTATACGTATCAAGTAAATTTAAATGAAGTTGTGAAGAGACGTGCTCGGTTGTACTGTAGGTCGTACGAATACTCTTAAAGCACGTACCACCTTTATTACCTTAGAGTAGATACAAGTATTCGAAAACATTAAATATATATCTGTGGTTCCTCTGGTATTGCAGATATCCATGGACGTCGAAATCTCGGTGTTCCCGCTGCTCGTTTGCACCCTTTTCTTATAAAAAATAAGACATCTTTAAAAATACGTCAAGAAAATAATACGCAAAATACTAGAATAAATGACCGAAATGTTCTTTCTATTGATTATCACACTAGATGTTGCTCGCGACTTCGTCCGTGTGGAATTAAATAATATAGCCTGTTACTCGGGGATAATGTAGCTTTCTAATGGTGAAAGAATTTTTGAAATTCGACCAATAGTTCTTGAGTTATTTCAATACATACAAAAATACAAAGTTTCTCTCTTTATAATATTAGTATAGATCAGTAAAATCTTTGCATCCATTTCCTAAATTCTTTTAAACCAAGCGAACAAGGTTCGGTAATGTCACTTTAAGATTCCTTATTCTAGTTTCACACGAAGGCGGAATAGTAGACAGAGAAGAATAGACTATTATTGTTTAAAAGAAAACTTAGCACAGTACACAAGGCAACGAGATTTCTGTCTCGAAGTTCTTTACACAATATAATCTCGTACTACTTATGTCGCCGACTAAAATTTCAGATTTCCAGAGCCTTTTGTTTGAAGGGCGCTTACCCCAATATAGTTCTGTCTTGATTTGAGTATAACTGTGATTTTTTACTGTGAAAATACTTGCATAGAAAGACACTATCCTCCCTCTTTTAAATCTAAAATTTAAATTAACGAAACAGGAACTATACTAAATATATATTAATACAAAGATCACTATAAGTCATCTACAGTACGAATAGCAGCACCGCTTTAACTACAGTGGGACTACCAAAAGTACATTCGCTAGGAAGCGATTCTGTAGCGAACGTCAAAACAATATAAAACTAAAAATGTTATTCGATAAGTCATGTGCTTGTCACGTGTAAGATAGCGAACGTCCCTTACAGTTTTGAAGTTGGCTATCGAATCGCTTAGTAGGGAATGTACTTTTTGTAACGTCTTTGCTCTGGTGACAATTCCGTCCCCGTGTGAAATTATTATCGTCCAGTCCCCTCCAGTGCCATCACACCATCAATTCTCGTAGCTGAGCCCACTTAAGTAAGCCGCGGCTACGAGCATCGAGCTTCCCAACTTATCCCATTTACATCTTCCTAAGTCGTTCATAAATCTTTGCCTTTTTTCGGCAAATTCCTCTGCAGCCACCGATATTGTGACAATGATCTTTTTGTGGATATTCTTACTAGATTCGAGCCCTACAAAGATACGGTTACTATTTTTTTATATGAGAAGGGGCAAACGAGCAGCAGATCGCCTAAGTAAGTTAATCCGACGCCCACGGACACCTGCAACGCCAGAGGAACCGCAGATGTGTTGCCGGCCTTTAAGGGAGGAGTATGCTCTTTTCTTGAAGGCCCCTAAGTCGTCAATACTATAGTTGTCGTAACAAAAAGGCACATTATCATTACTCGGAGCTCAGAGCTCGGAGTCTGTACGAATAGGAAAGACACTCAAAACTTAGATATGCATGTACATGATTATCAATTACTAGCTGTTGTTTGCGACTTTGCGTGGAATTAATAACATAAACCATGTGTTACTCGGAGATAATGTAGCTTTCTATGGGTAAAAGAATTTCTGAAATCAGACTAGTAGTTCTTGAGTTCTTTCAATACATACGCATATTCATAAATACAAAGATTCTTTATGAAATGAGTAAAAAAAGAAAACATTTGTCAAACTCCTCAAAGGCCGACAACGCATCTCTGGTTCCTCTGGTATTGCAGATGTCGCAGGGCGTCGACGAACACCTCGGTGTTCCCGCTGCTCGCTTGCCTCTTTTTCTTATAAAAAGTAATAAGCAGAAATAGAAACTATAATTACAATTTAATACAATAAGACTCAGGAAATATAGCTTTAAATGTGTAACTTGAATATCTATTGAGGAAATTAATCTTCAATTTGACTGCCACAAAGTTAATTTCAAAGGTCCGATTTCCAGGCGGCAGTTAAGTCAAACATAATTTATTAAGTTACCGAGATAAAACCCTAACTCTAATAATTTATTAATTAGCGGTATAAAGTTAGAAGTTTAATTTAATAAAGGATGAATCTTTATCCTTGTCCTTACATAGTATAAAACAATAACGCTTATTTATGTTTGTCCCTATATATGCTTAAATCTTTAAAACTACGCAACGGATTTTGACGCGAAGATTTATATATAACTAGCGACCCGCCCGGCTTCGTACGGGTTCAATAATTGTTAGTATGGCTGTTATATACAATGTTCACAGTTCTTCTGTAGTGTATTTAGTATCAGTTTTGCAACCGTGCGAAGCCGAGGCGGGTCGCTAGTGTCATATAATATTTATTTAGTCATTTGATAGTTTGATAGCTTTCTCGTTTTTTTTTTAAATATGGACGAAAATTCAATTTATCACACACAATATAACTGCTGTCGAATAAAATCAATATTCTAATCCAATAGACGGCGTCAAATTAAATTACCCATCGCATCGGTCAGCTGTCGGATCGAATGACTGAATGAATGACCGAATAGATCACTGAATGAATGAACGATTCGCGATTGAATTAAACCGACGATCCATCAATAGATTATATTAAAAAAAACATTTTTTCCGCTATCTTTTTTTTTAATTTTAGCACTCTATCAAAAAGAATAAAAATATATCTGAAAATTGAAAACTTTATTGCTTCTCTCTTTCATAATTAAAAAAGAAATAAATAAATACATTTTAAACAAATAAATACTACTGAAATTGATAAAATCCAAGGTGATATTAGTTACTAAAACAGCATCTAATTATACCAAACTAGCGACCAGCACACTACAGAAAAACTGTGAACATTGTATATAACAGTCATAGTAATCATATTTGCAACCGTGCGAAGCAGGGGCGGGTCGCTAGTTATACATATAAACCTTCCTTATGAATCACTCTATCTATTAAAAAAACCGCATCAAAATCCGTTGCGTAGTTTTAAAGATTCAAGCATATATATGGACAAACATAAAAAGCGTTATTATTTTATATAATAGTGTAGATGTAGATACTTAAGTAATGTTTAATCATATACTCGTACTATGCCAATAGATATTCGCAAACATTTGTAATGCGAGAATTAATCCTTCAACAATATCTAATGACCGCCATCAAACATAATAGCCAACATTAATTAGTCAATGTACCAACATAACCGGCGATGTAATAAACACGAGCTTACATTAAATATGAAGCTTTTAATTGTGTATTTTATTATAATACTAGCTGTTGTACGTGACTTCGTCTGCATGGAATGTAATTATATAGCCTATGTGACTCGGGGATAATGTAGCTTTCTAATGGTGAAAGAATTTTTGAAATCGGCCCGGTTCTTGAGTTATTTCAATACAAAGTTTCTGTCTTTATAATATTAGTATAGAGTATATATGACAATTTTTTTTTATTCCACTTTGCAAAACAAGGTTAAGCAACTTGCAGTCTCTCGTGACATCTCAGTGAAATACAAATAATCAATTTATCCTTTTTACAAATTGACATGAAATTATTAGCAAAAGAAATCTATATCAATACTAATATTATAAAAAGAGAAACTTTGTATTTTTGTTTGTATTGAAATAACTTATTAACTACTAAGCCGATTTAAAAAATTCTTTCACCATTAGAAAGCTACATTATCCCCGAGTAACATAGGCTATATTTAATTCCACACGGACAAAAGCTACAAATAATTTCACTGAAGTATAGTTAAAAACAATAGACAAGCGTTCTTATACCTAACATAAAAGAGAAGCTTAAAATCCGTCTGTTTGTCATAAACAAATACAATAAAACGAAATGTGCTTAATTAAAATGAGAACTCATTTTATATCTTAACAATGAAGCAATAATACTAGAGCAAGAGCAAATATTTCAAATAATTTTAAAGTTATTATTATCAAATATAATGGAGCAAGTCTAGACAGCGTCGCTAACATTGAAAGTTATTCAAGACCTTTGCCTTCATAATCTTATATTTGTACCTATGTAGAGTGCGCACAGTATCAATACTTCTCTACCAGCCGTCATGAAGACACCTTATTTACCATATCTTTAACACTATCCATAATTTTGGTCTTCCTCTACCTTTGTATCCGTTATACAATTTATTTGTCTTTAATGTATTCTTCCCTACGTTTAACACCCATATATCTACAAGCCCTTTGACTCAAATACTTTTACTAAACAAAACTAATTTCTTATGTTTTTCATTCTAATAATTTTCGATTTTTGACATAAGCCGCTTTATTCCGAAACGAAAATCAGCGTTATTACTGTTGTACTTTACATTTGGTGCTGGTATATTCATAAAATTTATTCAAAAATACAGAACATCCTTGTTCCTGGTACTTTTTATACATAATTTGGTCCAATGGTCCTGGTCTATCTTATTTAATTCCGAGTGTCCTCGAGTATCGTATAATCAACGACATATTGG
>QDHC01001558.1:71762-86472 GCA_013186455.1 Papilio dardanus tibullus | reverse complement strand
TTTTATTTTCAAATAAAAGTTAACAAAAACGACCAATAAAACCCTTGTACGAACTCAACTTTGCATGAATTTAAGTCAAAATATGTGCATAACAATAATCATTGTTATGCAATAATGTTAATTTTTAATCGACTTCCAGCAGAAGGAGGTTATCAAGTCGATGAGTTTTTTTTTATGTATGTTCGGAACTTGAGCAGCGAGTACTGAACCGATTTACGTGATTACTTTTTTGTTCGATGAAAAATAGCTGCCATTTGGTCCCATATTTACGTTTTAAAAAAACTATTTAGTAGTTTTTGAGTTATTTTTAGTGTTACCAAATGTCAAAAACAGCACCATAATATAGTTGTGACAAATTAGAATAAATTAGATATTTAAATGAAGCTAGTTTTTGCCTGTAAATAGGATTTTTAATATTAATAAAGCATGATTTTAAAGTTTAATTATACTCGTAAGTGCTATGCTCGTCGTCAAGTTTGGAGAATTTCGTTACAAGAAAAAGAAGAAATATAAAGCACAAGGAAAAGACAAGAGACACATCTCAGCACAATAAATGCTTCTTAAATTAAACTGACGATTAACAAAGATACAATATTACATTACTTTTTGTTTATAAATATTATAATAGAGACCAGTCCCGGCTTCGCACGGATGAAGTTCTGTTATAAAATACACTACAAAAATTTAATTACTTAGATTTTTTTCATCACATTAGATACCTTACAAATTTAAGTATTTCTCCACTATTTAATGGATAATTATTATACATATAAACCTTCCTCTTCACTCTATCTATTTAAAAAAACCGCATCAAAATCCGTTGCGTAGTTTTAAAGATTCAAGCATACATAGGGATATAGAGACAGAGAAAGCGACTTTGTTTTATACTATGTAGTGATTAGATTATTATACTCATATCTTGTTATAACAGAGATTTATGCAGTGCATCGTTTATTACATTCATCTGAGTCATATAAAGCGGTTGCGTTACGTTCCGTAGGCTCTCACCTGCTAGGCTTTAATAATGCAAGCGTTGCTATTGTACACAATAATTCACCGCGGACTCGAGCGCGTTCATGTAAATTATTACCTCTTAAAGCTATGCTCACAGCTTTATTGGTGTTGCGTCGGTTTTTAGATGTTTTAATAAGTGTTACTTTATTAAATAAAGCATAAATAGTGACGTCACAATACATATACGTAAAATAGAGGAAGATATTTATAGTAGTTTAGATGTTCTTTATAACAAGTAGCACTTTTATTAGCTCCAATTTCAACAAAATAACAGCTGTTTGCAGCCAATGACTACATTAATGTTTAGTGGAAATAGATAATTAAAACAAATATAATTTACTATTTTTTAATTGTTTTTAGGTGATAATGTACTAGCTTTCGCCGGCGACTCCGTGCATAATTACAAAAATTTAATAAGAGGTCTATGTGTTCTTCCTGACTATAATCTACATCTGTGTAAAATGTCATCGAGAGCCGGTCTGCCGTTCCGGAGATGCTTTTAAACAGCCATTCATCCGTCCTAAGTTTCGTATTTATAAAGTTAGTAACAAGTAAGATGCGTATTAATTTCCAAGAATCAATATAATAAAATAATTTATACATTTATTCATCGAATATTATAGTAAATTCCGTTTTCCCTTTTTATTATATTCCTCGGGGTCGAAGGAACGTAACACGCAATAAAATAAAGCTTAAGGAAGGGTCAGTTTATTTCGTTCATTGCGGCGATGAACGACCGAATTAGACGTGAGTGAGTGAATGAACACCTTTCATACAATTAATTGGAAGTTGTTACTGAAGCCGATTGTGAGCTCAAGTAATTACTTACAAATGTTTTGCTATTAAATGTTTTTCACACGTCAAATCTATATCTATACTTATATTATAATGAGAAAAACTTTGTATTTTTGTATGTATTGAAATAACTCAAGAAATACTAGGCCGATTTAAAAAAATCTTTTAAGATTAGAAAACTTCATTATCCCCGAGTAACATAGGCTATATTGTGTAATTCCACTCGGACGAAGTCGCGCATAACAGATAGTAAATAATCATTTTTCAAACAAATATTTTTTTGATTTGACTCTTAAGCCGGCTACATACTCTCAGTTTTAACTGTACAGTTCAACTGCGCAGTTAAAACTGACGTGTGTAGGCAAAGCTGAGAACTGGAGTGGACTGGATTCTATAGCAAACGTCAAAAATGTATGAAACTGACAATGACGTTCGATATTTCACACGTGACAATCACATGACTTATCGAATGTCATCGTCAGTTTCACTAATTATTGTCGATTCCATCAGCGATATAGCCAATCGAAAGATACTTTGGATAAGCCTCTGTACAGTTCAACCGTGCAGTTCAAATTAACTGTGCAGTTAAAAAACTAAACGTCTGTAGCCAGCTTTACTTACAGACGATCTTTGGACGGATGTGTTTTTTTTATATAATCAGAACTTGACGTATTTTTAATTATAATAAAGTAACGTGATGTAAACATACATCAATTTAATAGTCATTTTTAAACGCTACGAGCTGCTACGTACCGCTACAACGTGCTACGAGCCACTGCAAATGATTCTCCCTTCTGTTAAAGATTAGACCATATTTGTTTTGTTAATTGCCTTCTACAGCATGTTCCAAAATTCAACGATAAGACATTGCCAGTGCATCATCAGATCGGTAACAAATCCAACTCTTTTTGTTTCAAAGTTATGTTAACTTTTTTGAAATTAAATTGTACTAATATTAAAATAGGCCCTGTCATGTACTTTTATTATTTTAATATCCGTTAACATATTTTTAATGTAAGCTATTATTATTTTCATATAAAAATATATATAAACAGTTTACGTTCTCGGATCTCTACATTTATTATACCAAGTAATGCTGTAACAAGAACAAACATAACCAGTACTATCCAATAACAAGTCTAAACAGGGAAGGTAAACACAAAACAAAGGCGCGGACGGGGCGGAGGGGCAGGAGGCAGGAGAGCAGGCGGGGCGGGAGGACGGTAGTAACTACAACTGCTAGCAGCTAGCGAATTGCTCAGCACATACAAACGCTTCACTATATTACGTCTAGTATAAGTTATAAGCGTTGAGCGATTTATGCTAAGGTGTACAATAATATTTTTATTGGATTATTTTATACATATTACAATTATATTTAACTGCTAATTTTTATGTTTTAAATGTGCTGCATTGGTTTTGTTGTTGAGTACTTTAAAGTAGGTGAAAAAACACCAACAGTACTTAAAATAAAATGGTGTTTTAGATGGCTCGCAGCACCTATGTTAGAGGCGACTAGTTACTCACGCTGGCAAAGAGCTTGGGCTTAACTTCTCACATCCTTTAATTTCTTCGAAGATATGTACTCCAATGTAGTTATTATATCTCTTCGTATTGTAGACACTTTACAGCCTTTACTGTTTTAAGTAACCCCGCTGTAGTCTATCACTTGGACCGCTGGCAACGCTACGACTATTTTAACTGGCCAAGTTAAGGTTTACCTTTGATTTGTTAGCGCCTACAATCCGGCTTGTGTCAGGTATTCGTGGCTTTCTGATTGGACTGAGCTCCACTACCTCGCTACCTCGCCACCGTCACCTGGCGACCGGCGTTTTGTTTGATCTCAGTATCGCTGACGACAGCTTTTTGAATATCCCACAAATTGAACCAATTACATTCTCCAAACGTTTTGAATTGTTTCAGGATTTCATTTGGAAAATATCCCGATTATGCTTGACATAATTGTGGTAAGATTCGTGAAGATATTTTGTATATTGGGATGAGATAATATATTGTTTTACATGTTTTAACCTAGATTACTAAATTCCTATCCCTTATAATATTTAATGTACTCGTATTCTCTACTTGGGTCTGTTTAATTCTCTATTAAATTACATTACTTGCGTCCCCACACACAGGCAACTTTTTGTCGCCCGGCAACTTTTAATTGCCAGTATGCGGACCCAAGCAACTTTTTATCGGCCGATTAAAAGTTGCCCGACAAAAAGTTTTCAGTGTTCGGTGGCGCTTACATATTTTTTTTATAATTTCAATTGGAGCAAAAATAACAAAAACATAAAGTTAGTTGAGTACGTTACTACGCAGAAATAGCAAACCCTTCTTACTATAAATTCAAAATCCTCTTGAATCCTTTATACTTCGACTTCGTCCGCGTGGAATTAAATAATATAGCCTATGTTACTCCTGGATAATGTAGCTTTCAAATGGTGAAAGAAATCGGCCCAGTAGTTCTTGAGTTATTTCAATACAAACAAAAATACAAAAATTCAAAAATAAAAAGTTTCTTTCTTTATAATATTAGTATAGATTTATAACAAAGTGTAGGAACTGTTTGTTAAAATAGTCAACAATCCATTGAATGACCGGAGAATCCCGCGGGAACGATTTCTCTCAAGGATAACAGAATGCACAGAACCACTCTTAGAAGACCCACTCTACATCTCCGCTACTATGATAAATTGCCATAAAAGAGGATAAAAACCCTTTCTTTGAGTGTCCAATTTGACTGGACGTTAATATTTACAACCAGTTTACGTTGATCCTTGTCTGCAGTAGTTGCTGTATGTTGTTTAACGAAAGATGTAGTTAAAGATAGGTTGGTTGTCGTCAAAGGCGACCAAGCTCTTGCAGGTCACAAAGGCACGGCTTAAAGTTGATATTGCACTCACATTTCTTACAAAAGTATCACTTTGTTCGAGTTTCTTGTTTATTTGAGAGTCATGGCTTAATTGAAGGGTTCTCGTTTTTGGTTATACTAGTGACATGTCCTGGTTTTCCGCGGATATTTTCTTTAGTTTTAGCTTTAGTACCTGGAACAAAGAATAAAAAGCTATTAAAATACAGTAATTGATATTTCGAATTAACAAATTTGTGCCTACTAAACAATTTCTGCTCCAGGCAGTTCTTAAATTGTCACTAAGGGGGAACCTTAGAATTGACATAGGCTCTACTTAAGACTAAAAGACTCTGAAAATGTAAAATCGGGATTTCAAATAGAATAAAGTTTAAAATAATAATTAAAACAATCGTCAACTCTTTAATTTCTCTCTGATATCTTCAGTATAAATTGTGATGAATGACTTGTCAAAGTTCACTGATATTTTTGATGTTTAATGAACATCCGCCATCTTTGTGACGTCACAACAATTGAGAGTTTGATAATGACTTCCTTTGAAATTGGGTTAATTTATTGTTTTATGACAATAAAATATTTTAGGTTATTTTTAGGTTAGGAACGGTAAATGAATCGTAATTTAAATATGTAACAGCGTATCCTTATCTTTACATAGTATAAAACAATAACTTTTTGACTATGATTAACATTTTGACGTTTGTAATATTTTTATTCGTTTCAGAATTCGGCCGGTAATCGCTTTATACGCTTGAAAAGTGATACAGTTCACAATAGTTTCTCGTATAAGCAAATCGTTACGTGTTACATAAAATCTTCCCCTTGTTTCGTTTTCGTTGAATTTATCCGGGGATTTGATCCCGGGGCCCTAATGCGAAATAACGAGGCCCTGTTTTATTTAGGGAAGGGGATATTTTACGATTGACGCGAGTAACTTACTGCCGATTGCGATCTGATGCACTTAACTTTATTTCAATTAAGTTAGATGAGATTTGAGGCGATACTCGACTTTCGCTCGTTGATCTTAATGCTCACATTATCTCAATAAATGGTAATGCTTATTTTACGATACAATAAGAAGGAATATAAAAAAGCATTTTAGAATTGAAATTAGTAACGTTAAGTGCTTTGAAATAAAAAATAATTCAATTGGGTTTCTATAAATATAGAGTTCGAAGACTCTTCTTAAATTAACACAACTTAAAAACTCAAAAGTAACTGGTGCGTGTCGTATATTTTTTTTTTAGATTTTAGGAAAGTTTAGAGTTATTAAATAATATTTAAGAAGTTTTATGACGTAATAATTTCCACATATAGCTTTTGTTGACTTAAATTCAAATCGCAGTGTCTTTAAGAAATTCTTTTTCATTTGCCAGCAATCGGTTTGTGTAAACATATTCGTGGACGTCTTTCATCCGACTCTCATCACTCGAGACCTACTTAACCGACGACTATTCATTCCTAAAATATTCACCACTCAAGGTCAAACGCTTTCACGTTGTGAAGGTCGAATGCTTTTATTTATATTTTAACTTGGAAACTTCAAACAAATGGTATTTTGTATAGTGTACCTAAAATAGACAGAGGTTATTTTCTTACTAATCTTACAGTTTCATTAGACCGATGTCACGCGAAAAACGGCCTTATGCCAAAGCAAAATCTCCATTTATAACGCGAACTCGGTCTAATGAAGCCATCTGGTTACAATATATTTTTTTCGCACTACAAGGAAGGTGGTATGCCTCTAGTATGCGAATATGTTTTTCATGTCTGCATGTAACCTTGTTCATTCTGTTTCGCAATGAATCCTTCCGTTTAGACTAGTAATCATTTTAATAAGCTTTTAAAAAGCTATTGAACTATTTTGTTAGATATACAGCCGATCATAATTTAAGCCGTCTTTATCTATACTAATATTATAAAGAGAGAAACTTTGTACTAATGTATGTATTGAAATAATTCGACAACTACAGTGCCGATTTTAGAAATTCTTTCACCATCCGAAAGTTACATAAACCCCGAGTAATATAATCTATATTTTTTTTAATAACAACGAGTATGTGATATATTTTAAAAAGATTATAATGATATAGCGCTCTAGAGACGATTAGCGTTTGACGAATAATTAATCATCCCCTCCCCTTTCCTCAGATGGAGCAGCAGAGCGCTCGCAGCGCCCCCCGGGACTGCCTTGCGGATTTACTTCACACTTCTAAAGTGTCCCCATTTATTAATCAAGGATATAGATTATTGTAAAGTAAAAGAATATATTGTGACATGGCATTACTTATTAATTTTGATTAAGACGGCATTTATGGTATTCGACGAATTCTAAAACGAAATCGCCTGTTACAATCTAACAGACGTCATTTGTACGGAATTAATAGTTTAAGGTTTCCTTCAGTATATTGCAGTAGTAGTTCGACCCATGATGGGCTCCATTTTCCGCAACTCCTCGACTAGCGCATATTTTGCGTGACTTTATGCATATTTTTTTAATATTAGTTTTTTTTTTATTTTTCATGTTTTTTGTGTTCTTTAACAAAATATATTTTTATACTGTATAGTTTTTATTTATATTATGTTAGCATAGTTGCAACTGGTCCCCTGACCTATTTCTATACACTGCGGTTGACTGGAGAACGCCTGCAGGCTTTTACCCATCTTTGCTTTATCTTAGACTTTTCAAATGCTATTCTTGTTTTCTTTTCTATTCTGTTATGATTCTTAGACTTTACGGTTTAGATTGTAGAAATATTATGAACTAGATGTTGCCCGCAACTTCGTCCGGGTATTTTCCTCATTAAAAAGTAGCCTATCGACTCAGAAGTTGTATTGTAAAAGCCCAACAGACAGAGTTATTTTCGCATTAACAAAATTAGTGAAGATGTGTGCTCTTAAATGCAATCTTTCATTAGTGTAGTTCGACCCTTGATGGGCTCCATTTTCCGCAACTCCGACTAGCGCGTATTTTGCTTGACTTCACACATATCTTTGAATTTCTTCTCCGATCTGTGCATCTCGATGTTTTCCTTTACCGTAAGAGGGTCGGGTAAATATGTACATATGAAAATCGAAAAACACATTGATATGGCGGGATTCGAACTCGGCACCTACAGATTATAAGTCAAGAGATAAACCCCTGAGCCACTGTCGTTCTTTACAATCTTACATTAATAAGGAATGAATGTATCTTTTCATTCATTCAATGAATGGTTTGGAATGAAATAAAGCTTGAATTGACGGCGTCTGCTTCGTGTCGAGTGTTAACAGCAATTACCATTCAACAAGCGCTTACCGACTTTCAAATGTTTTAAAATCAAATGCATTGCTGAGTTATTTACTACTAATGAATACATTTATAGAAAATTAACTTTTCAAATGTTTTAATGTTTAGTTTTAAGTGGTCCTTTCAAGAGCTGTTCGTTTGAAGTATTCTTAATGTATAAAACGTTAACAAGTGGGAATAGAAATTAATTCAGTACTATATTATAATAAATTTTCAGATGTAAGTGTTGATTTAAATTGCAACGGTATTTTTAATATGAAGACGGCTAGACTGTTAATTATAAGATTTTAGAAGTACTGAACACTTAATAATTTATCATTGAATTAATTTATAATCCCTTGTAGAATAAGCTCGCATTGACAGGAGCGCTGCGTTGCATTTTGAGCGCTAGGCGAACGAAACAAGAGTGATTTTACAGTGTTGGCACTTAAAAAAGTGGTAACGCCGGTGTTAAAAAAGCGTTCGTGTGAATGCAGGCTGGGATATAATATTTTTTGTTATTTTTATTTTACTTCTTACTAAAATTGAAGTGCGAATGTTCGGATTTTTGTTTTGAAGATATCTCAAGGACGACTGAATAGATCTCGATGAAATTTTACACACATATAGAACGTAGTATGTAAGAACTAACTTACCAAGTTATCTTTAATATCACACGAGCGGAGTCACGAGCGACAGCTGGATAACATAATTTTTAGTCCTGATATTATAAGAAAAACTCACAGACGTCAAAATTTGTGTGAAATTTGGAGTTTAAGTGTTGTTTTAGATGTTCTTCAAAATAATCATAATTTTCAATTTCAATCATATTAAAATAACTATTTGACTATTAAACTAATATTTGACTTGCATATAGAAGTTGTCGCTTATCCAGGTTTAACTGTATTGAGTAATATCTTATATCGCTACATGACAAACGTCTCTATATATTGTAAACACATTAGGTGTTTAAATAAGACTCTATATCATAACAGTGAGGCTATAAACATCAATAAATGCTGTCAACTTGCATACAATAATAATCTAATATTATTATCAACTCATTAGACATATAATAATTATTAATCTCTACTATATTGTAAATCTTAATTACATATGAAAACTTCACAAACGTAACTTAAGAGGTAGGCAGACTAATCTTCCTTTGATTCCATACGCAATACCACTCACGTTTCTATATCAGTGGTGGCCAATTGGTTTACACGATTAAGACTTTTTTAATATATTTTTTATTGATATAAGTAAAATTGGATCTCCAGTTCCTCTCTGGAGAAGCACTTCAATCGTTCAGATTCAATTCCGCGTAAAGGGTTCCTTTTACTGAGAAATTCTAAAGTGTTGTTTGAATTCTTTGGGAAGTTTTTATTTTTTTATTATATATGCTGTTGTTCGCGACTTTATCCGCACTAAATTAAAAGAATATAGCGCATGTTACGAGTAGTACCCGAGGGTATAGTCTAGCTTTCTAACGGTGCAAGAATTTTTGAAATCGCCCCAGTAGTTTTTGAGTTATTTCAATACACAAAAATACAAAGATTCTCTTTTTACAATACTAGTATAGATTAAGTATTTCGTTCTTCATGGTGAAGGAGAACACCGTGATGCAATTTACACATATCGGCGAAGAAATTCGACCAACCAGCACTGGGCCAGCGTGTTTGACTATGCCCTAATCATCCTCTTAGGGTAGGCTCCGTGGCCCTCAGTAGGGACGTATAGCTGGTGAAGGTGATGATTTTGTTAAAGGTAAAAGCCCGCGACAGCGTTTTCTGGAACACGGAACTGTTTCTAAGTTATTGTATATTACTTTTGATATGTTTCGTTCCGTCAGCATGACACTAAACTTAAAGCTTGGATTAATCTGGCAATCAAATTAACTGCATCAGATCACTATCCGGTGACTAACGGCCAATGCTATACAGGCTGTTTCAAATTATACGATGGCCTTAAGAGATACGTCGCTTGATAACAATTTAAATTCTAACTTTAATGTTTTACACTGACCTTGAAAGTTTCTTTATAGATAACATATACAGGGTGTTTCAAAATCGTTAAATAAATTCTTGAGATTCTTAGAATGTGTGTGTATTTATTAACTGAATTATTGTTTTGAATGTATTGAATTTATGGTCTAGAATATTTTAAAACTACCTGTATAACATAGTTAAAATTGTCTAATTAGTGGTATAAAATTAAAATGAAAATTAAAAAAAATATTGCACACTCATAAATTACACATACATCGATGATGCCTCGCCTCCTTAACTAGTACTGCATTTAAGGAGCCGAGGAATTCCCTTTTGATATTATGTAGTGGTAAACGAGCAAACAGTCACCTGCACTCGCTGAAATACCGAAGCGAGCGCTGCCCATAGACATCTGCAATTGCAGATGCGTTGCCTCCCTTAATCTTCAGAAGAGGAGACACACAGCAAGAGGATAATTCCTCTCCCTTTGCGTCGCCTTCCCCAGAAAATTCACTTTCTCTTTCCGTCATTTCCTTGTAGGAAAAGGATAGGAACGGAAAGTATGCACTTTCCACATTATCTGAGTATTTCTAGCTACTATAATGAGTGGGTGTCGGAACAGTAGTGTACATAAACCGTGTTCACTGGGGGACGGCAGTAAACATGATGTAATCAACAGCGCTGCGTTATTTTACTGCCATTTTATGTATCAACTTTTATTGTACACGTGCCTGCTAAATGATGCTCGACAACGATCTTAAGGCAAACGTTTCTTACAGCATAGAACTCTTGACGTATTGGGGTGCTATTATAATTTTCTCCAGAGTTTCTTTTCGTTGTTACACGAGGAAACCTTAACTGTTTTAAATTAGCTCTTTTAACAGTCCTCTTTGGTCCTGACCTTTTAAAATACTACCTCAACACGTACTAAATTGATCTAACTTGAATTATCTAAAAGCTTAAGGGAATTTGAAGCAAATGATTCCCGTGCGCAAAGACTTTAGCAACTTTCAGCTCCTTCGACACTTCGTTGCTCAAATCTGATTCAATATTCTTCGGAAGTAATCGACGTCTTTCATTCTCACCACTTTATGGAAAATATAAATGACAGACATTTTTCCTAAATTCAAACCTTTTAGCTACATTTTTATAATCTTTTTGATTTCTTTTATATCGTTACAATACATATTTACTTACTTAAACCTAAGTTATAAAGAACAGTGTTTAAGTATTGTAGTAGAGCCCGCTTTAACATCTTCGCACGAATTGTCCGGCTCGCGCTGACATACCACGACCAAACAGAAGACAGCCGTCAAATGGAAACAATTCCGTGTTTCGTCTGATGAGTGTGGTGCCGGAACCCCAATTTTAGTATATCTATTTAGTAGGGGACGCATAGAAAGAAGTATTTTTTTTTATTTTTTATAAAGGAGAAGGGGGCAAACGAGCAGCGGATCAACCACATTAATTGGTCCGACGCCCACGGACATCTGCAATGCCAGAAGAACCACAAATTATTCTCTTGCTGTGCGTCTCCTCCTCCGTAGATTAAGGGTAGGCAATACATCTGCATTTGCGGATGTCTATGGGCAGGAGTCGCTTCGGATTTTTCGGAGAATCCTGGTGGCCACTTGCTCGTTTGCCACTTTGTATTATAAAAAGTTCCACTTTCTGGATAAATTGGATTAAATAACAAAGAAACGTTTAAACGTAAGAAACAAGTAATGTAAAACCTCTTGATCCTTTCTAAGAATTCGAGGAAAAAGTAATTTCTATTTCACCTTGTCAATAACATTGACATAATGATATTCTTTTGAAGACGGACACGCGGACAAGTTTGAATTTGATTTTATATTACAATTTCAATGCCTCAAACCCCAAACAAAATGACACGCCCTCAAAGAAATATGAGTGCAATTTCGACTTCGGTTGGATCCTTTGTGACCTGTCATTGCACGGTTACGTCGGCTTTGTACTCGACCAATTTAAAGTAGACCTTCGGATCATGAAATACCTTTACAAAAAGGGTTGAAGGTAAAGTATCAAGTGACGCTGGACGTATACTTCTATGTCCAGTTTACATAGAGACGCGTCGAAAGAGTTTTGGTCCTTGATAACGACGTATTTTGCAAGATATAAGGCGGAAGGGTGGTTCAATGTATTTTTTTGTTGCATTCCTTTTCCCTTAACAGTAAATTGTTCCCTTCGGACTCTCGCTTTCGGCTTTGAGCGGTTTGCGGTTTACTTCGTTCTGTCATCCACAGTCTTCTCTGATTGCTATTTGAAAATATATCTTTTTTAAATTTTTTTATACATTTATCGCTTCATATTTTTGTAATTGCAAAGTGATGTTTATAAATTAGCCCTGACCTACGTTAAGTGAAGAAACTATGTCATATCCTTATAAAAAAATAACAGTGGAAATAATATTAAACTCTCTACAAGTAACTTTCGTATTAAAAATTGACAATTTAATTTATTATTTTTTAATTTCAAAGCGGCAAACAAGGAAGCGGCCTCCTAGACACGCTGAAATAGCGAAGCGACCGCTGCCGATGCGTTGCCTACTCTACTACGAAGGAGGAGACAGCATCCCCTTGCTGGGGGTCTCCTCACCCGCTAAATCCACTACCCCTTCCCGTCATTTTCTTATAAGAAAAAAGTGGAAGGAAAAGTGGACTAAAATAAGGCCCTCGGCACCACACTCGTCGCGCTATACACGGAATACTTTCCATTTGACGCGTGTCTTCTGTGTGTGTGTGGTATGTCAGAGGGCGAGCCGGACAATTCGTGCGAAGATGTTAAAGCGGGCTCTACCACTGTTAAAATCTTTTGCTCCCTCTTTTCATCTCTGCTCATTGTTATACAACTTCATCCAATCCTTTGCTAACTACTTTCATTCCAATAAAAGTATTGTGAAGTTAAATTTACATTTCTATAACTTATAATCGTTACTTCCTATCTCTTATATTCTTAATGAACTTGCTTCAAAGTTCCTCATAGACCAGGTAAAGATCTGCTTTTGATAGCGTTAAGGCGGAACATTAAGCTCGCATACTAGAAAAAAAAGATTTAAATTATATCCTACTAGCTGTTGTTCACGACTTCGTTCCCGTGGAAATAAAAAATAGCCTATGTTACTCGGGGATAATGTACGAGTAGCTTTCTAATTGTGAAAGATTTTTTGAAATCAGCTCAGTAGTTTTTGAGTTATTACAATACATACAAATCTTTCCTCCTTATAATATTAACATTATCATCAACCTTTTTCTGTCCACTGCTGGACATTGGCCTTTCCCAATGCCTTACACAAAATGGGGTAGGCAATATAATTAATACCTACTAATATGTTGGAAGGTGTATCCAGAAGGGCTCAACCGAGGTCGATGTTTGTCACAGATGTACAACAAAGTCTGGCAAAATACATAGGCCACTTACCATTATTTTTTCTTTGTAGATAGTCGCGGGCGTCAACTAGTTATTTATAAATACAAGTAAATCAGTGAACGGCGAAACGGTGAGTCATTTAGAGAGAGTTTACTTATTGTTGTACGTTTGTTTTCTCACGCCTACATGGTACTGTTACGTGTAACACTGTAAGCTATGTTTAAGCAAATTGTGTTCCATTTACATATATTTATATGATCCACATTATTAATGACTAGCTGTTGTGCGCGACTTCGTCCGCGTGGAATAAATTAATATTCGTATTCTATATCTATACTAATATTAAAAACAGAGAAACTTTGTATTTTTGTATTTTTGTTTGTATTGAAATAACTTAAGAACTACTGGGCGGATTTAAAAAATTCTTTCACCATTAGAAAGCTACATTATCCCCGAGTAACATAAGATATATTATTTAATTCCATGCGGACGAAGTCGCGCACAACAGCTAGTGTTATCATTAAAGTTGTGGAAGCGTTTTAAAGACTGGTGCCTTTGTGAATGGTTTATAGCAGTATTAGTGAGGGGTCTAATGACACTGGACATCGTCACCCGCAGCTCCCACGGTACACGGCTCATTTAAAAGGAATTTTGTACTAAAAGCCCTTTACTTAGTCGACGAGAATTAAAAGCTTTTTAATGGTAATTTTATAATAAGCATATAAAGACAATGATAGTTTTAATAAATTTATGAAATGACAAAGACTAAATTATTGTATGACAAAAAAAACAGCAATAATGTGCAACAAATATCAAAACTTCATGTAAATGAACAAAGTCACTAATGTTTTTTATGATTATCTAACTTGAACTTAAATGAAAAAATGCTTGTTCATAATTACAGGATTTAATATCGAAGGTTTATAAAATACTAGATGTTGCTCGCGACTTCGTCCACACACGGAGTTAAAAAATATAGCCTATGTTACTCGGGGATTGTAGAGCTTTTTGACAGTGAAAGAATTTTTGAAATCGGTCCAGTAGTTTTAAAGTTATTTCAATAAATACAAAAATACAAAGTTTTGAATTTTTGTATATTTGTATGTATTGAAATAACTCAAGAACTACTGGGCCGATTTTAAAAATTCTTTCACCATTAGAAAGCTACATTATCCCCGATTAAGATAGTAACTATGGTTAATTCTACTCGGACGAAGTCGCACACAACAGCGAGTATTAGTATAAAGATATAGATCGAGAAGCTGCCTGCAGATTTATCCTATGACTGCATTTCTAGTATGAATAAAGTTACTTTCCTGCGATTGTAGAATACTTCTCACTCAGTTCACAAAACGACCGATTGAATATAAAGAGTTGAATAAAAGC
>QDHC01001558.1:49297-71641 GCA_013186455.1 Papilio dardanus tibullus | reverse complement strand
ATTATCCCCGAGTCAAATAGAGTATATCATCTAATTCCACGCGGACGAAGTCGCGCACAACAGCTAGTTAGTTTAAAATACTTATTACTTTATTTAGTATGTAGTTTGAAGGTGTGGTCTTTATAAAAATGTCACGACTGTCGACAGTCTGACGTTTTTACTGTCAACATGGCGTGATGCTCGAGACACCCATAGACAACCAGACCAAAGCACTACACCCTCTTACATTAACAACATAGATAGGTTAAACTATAGTCTGTTTATCCTCGTCCCATCAAACGTTTTCCTTTAATATATTCCTATAAAGCTGACATACATGCAAACAGCCACTAAACTGATAAATACTATGATAACACGTAGCTACGGGTGAGAATTGCCCCATAAATATAGTGCGGATATGCCCCGCCGTTAAGAAAATCTCGCCGTTGAGCGCAGTGTGGGTAGTCATAAATAGTACTTAATGCTCCCTGAAACTTCACACACCGGGCTGTTTTAAAAAGGACTAAATTTTTACAGCGACAGCCGGTGATTCCTTCTTCTTAGTATTCTGTTCAGGTCTTAGACTCGTACCTGGTTTTCTTTTTAAAATCTAGGTTACACGTTAAAGGAAAACATGGTTACATTTTTATGCATAGTTCACAAGTCTCTAAGGTACATGATATAGTTACCGTCCCCTTTTCAAACGGTAGATATAAGATCAGGGGGGCCACCCAAAATACTTTTCGATTGGCGATATCGGTGAAGGAATTGGAAAAATGTATAAAACTGATATTGTATCGCTTCGTAGCGACTATACTTTGGGTAATCCTTCTGGTGGTGTGTCATGAATATTTGCAACAGTTCATGACGTAATCGACTTTGTATTTAGGTTTATGCAGCTCTCAGGATTTACCGGCTATATAACAAAATTTGATCGTTGCACCTGTTAAAAACAGAATTCAACCGACCTTAGCATTGCTTATTAAATGAAAAAAAATCGTCGTCGCAATGAATAAAATGAAAAGTAACAATTTTTTTAATTGAACACGCTCCCAATTAAAGCGGGAAATAATTAATCTGTGCTCAAAAGGCCTCCTCCCCTGCCTCCTGCCCCCCACAGTCGCCACGGCTCAGTTAAACTATGCAACTTAATTAATTCTAAGTGCAATACTTCACTTTGAAACAATAAAAATATAGTAACCAGCCACCTCGAACATTGTCGCCTACGACACCTTGAATGACGCATTTTGTACTACACCATAGATTAAAAAAGGCAGATGAGACATGATATATGTCATACTGACAGCGAATGGGACACATTTATACGAAATATACGTAACGTGACAAAGACAGTGACACAGATCTCTGGTCCCTCCGTATGCAGTTTTGTTTGTTTGGGTCTTGAAATGAATCCCAAAGAAATGGGACGTATCACATAGTATTGTGGCGCTCCAAGCGTATTTTCGGTAAACTAACTTTAAATAGTTCTCAGGCAAAGGCTTGATACGATGTTATTGGTTTAAAACCATAAATTGATGCACACACAACGTACGTATGACGTAGTCTAAGGCATTTTTTGCCCCTCAACCGTTTACGCTATTGTCATTTCTATATCTTTCTCTTTCTACGTACGACACAAACGCGATTATTTATACTCTGCAAAAAATACTTTTAAATTTCGAATCAATTTAAAACTAAACTATAGAAAAACAGTTGACAAGCGTATAACTATCTCTTTTACACGTAACCGCTTAAATAAACGTGAACAAAGCGCGTTGTAACTAAACAAGACGCGGAGGCATAATTAAGTGAGACAATAGATGTTCCCACACGGGGCGTTTACCCCATACATAATGCAGGAGGTTAATCTTAGCGTTAGGGTAAACTCAACAGTCGCGGACCTGGACCACGACCTTGATTACTATTATAATTACTTACAATTCTAACAGAATTAAGTTGGAATTATCTTAAAGATAATTAATACATTTTTATTATATAAGTAAAATTTTTAGTAGTATTTTTAGAATTGCGCATATCGACGAAGAAATTCAAAGATATGTGTAAAGTCACGCATAAAACGCGCTAGTCGTGGAGTTGCGGAAAATGGTGCCCATCATGGGTCAAACCTTACCTTACCTTATACTAGTAGAAGCCTTATTTACTTTCAGAAATCTCCATATTCCAAAATGTTAGCCGAATTAAACTAAAATCTCCGAAATCGCATATAATTATCTTTCTTTTAAAACAAAAAAAAAGAAAAGATAAGAAAGGTCGTAAATGTAGTATCTAGATGGGGCGCGTACCTGCTCTTTTAAAGGAAAACTCATTTTGTTTTTCCGACATCGACCGCTATCTGCCGCGTGCAGCCTAGCTTATGTGACCCTAGTAACTACGAATGATTTAATTACTAGCTGTTGTACGCGACTTCGTCCGCGCGCAATTGAATATCATAGCCTATATTACTCGGGGATAATGGTTTTCTAATGGTGAAAGAATTTTTGAAATCGGCCCAGTAGTTTTTGAGTTATTTCAATACAAAGTCTCTCTCTATAATATTAGTATAGATAAACGATAAAAATCATTATTCGTTTCCGAGATTGTTTGTCTGTTCATAGTAATAAATGATTTTTTAATATGATACTTAGAACTTATCTTTAATTTTAATATTTTCCACTGAAAGCAGTCACAGTCCTATATTAAAATGTAAAACGATATATCTGAAAAGTACAAGTATAAATATTTAAGTGTTAGCTTAATATACAGCCTTTGAAACCTACGACTAATATATGTGACATTCATTACATGCCACTATTCACCTTCGTATTGTGAAGCAGTCAAAGGGTTGTATTCCAACACTCACTCCGCTCGAAACCAGTTCAAAATGACACGTAATCTGGGAGCCAATATCTCATTGTGTTGTCACTTCACGCCGCGGCGCCACCGTCGCCTCGGCAAATAACTATATTAAAATTTCACCGCCCGTACGTCTGAGGTGTGAACAAATCCTACATGATTGCGGGAACCGTGAGATATTTCAATATATTCATGGAAAATTTTCACTCAAATGTAAGGATTTACTGAAATATAATGGAAATTGTTTATTATTTTAATTGTAAGAGAACCAACAACCGTAAATTACAGAGTTGACATAACATTAAACAACAAACAACAGCCAATAACAGATCCCCAGTAACCCTAGGCCTCTATTATACTGATGTCACGCAAAAAACGGCCTTACACCGTAACAAAATCTCCGTTTTCTCTCCGAAGCCCTAATAGAAACACTTCACAAAATAACATAACGCGAACATAAAATAGAAACAAGAATTGAATAAGATAACAAAGGAATATAAACTAAATCGTTCCAACTATTTAATTTTTATTCCAGCTTCTACAATGTGAACATGATTGTCAAACGAAACTGAACAATGTCCGAAGAATGAAACGAAATTAAAAAGCCACGTTACATAGACAACAGGCATTAACAAAAGAGCAACAAAATGTCTCATTTAACCGATAAAGATACAAAAGCAAATCTATTTAGCCGAACGAAGGGAGAAGTAATGAAATGAAACCTCAATGGAAGTAACGAGGGACTTCGTTCACTGCCTTTGGCTTTAAGTTTTACAATTGTTTTATGAAGTATGCAAAGTGAATTTAAAGACTATATTTTGATTGCTTTCTATTCGAACTTAAAATGTTAAATCGTATTTCAATGCTTCAATCGTCTGAATCATGGAAACGATGAAATGGGAAGGGAAAGTGCCGGTGTAGGGGACGCATAGGAAAAGGTATTATTCTCTTGCTGTGCGTCTCCTCCGTAGATTAAGGGTAGGCAACGCATCTGCAATTGCAGATGTCTATGGCCAGAGGTCGCTTCGGATTTTTCAGTGAATCCTGTTGGCCACTTGCTCGTTTGCCACTTTGTATTTTAAAAAAAACGCGTTTTATTTTAGTTATAGGTTTATAAGCCATAAATAATTACTAAAAATATTTTAATCTCATCATATTGTAGTTATTGTCTTTGTCAAAATAATTAAAATTATTATTGTTAACTTACTTATAGTGGTGTAAATAAATGCTATTCAAGTAGTAATCCATTGTACAAACTCGACCATTGCTATGAATATTATCAAAATATTTAAATTGCTTCATAAACGACGATATAAAAAGATATAGCCTTATACACGAAGATCGAGACCACTAAATGTTTTGTATGTTCACAATATTAAAACTTAATTACTGTAGTTTTTGGCGAGCTGTTTAAGTGCCTACTATTTTACCTTACCTTTAAGCAGGCAAAATGTTAATTTTAACGATTCTATACTGCAATAACACATTTTATTATATAATACAATATTTCATTCACTTTGAAAAAACCAAAGATAATATGTATTTATACAGGTATTGGGGCAGAGGGAACTCCAAATATACATTGTACACGTTAACACATTCTCGTATATGAAAACACTAACTGCTGCTCACGACTTCGTCCACGCGGAATAAAAAAATAAAACCTATAGTACTCGGTGATAATGTAGCTTTCTAACGGTGAAAGAATTTTTGAAATCGGTCCACTAGTTCTTGAGTTATTTAAATACATACAAAAATAAAAAAAAAACCTCTTTATAATATTAGTAAATTAAATACATATCGTGTTACGTCAGCGCGTGTATACAATAAAAAATTCAGTGAATTTCCTTCACCGCTAAGTAAAGGCCCATTTTGTTTCCCAAATGACTCCTCAATACAAAATCAATGACTTTTTACGAAATCAAAAGCTTCCCCCCGCAAGTCCCCGCTTACCTAGCACCCGCTGGCACAAAGCAAATGCGGAAGCGGGAATAGTTTACAATTTTAATAAAATAGCTGTTTTAAAATGATTGACTTTCGATATGCAATATGGTCAGTGACCTATTATTGTATTGTGACTTTATACACAAAATAAAACTACATGTAAACAAAAAAATATATAGAATTATTGAAATAATAAATGCAAAAATAATCAAAATAACATTTAAGTAACTAATATTAAATCTTAATACTACAAACCTAACAGAAAGAAAACGATGATCATCATATATTATACACTCACTGTAAACTTTACTTAAAACCAACTATATATACCTTCCTTGTAACTACAAACTCAAATAAATGTATTGCATTTTTAGAGTAATTAATTCAATTATAATTAAATAACATTAGAATACCTAATTTTAAAAACTAAATACTACGAACCTAACAGAAAGACATGAAGGCGACCTTTGTCTTCTCCCTGTTTTGAAAATATTCCCTTCCTTGTAACAATCCCGCGTTGCTCTCCTGTCTTGTACCACACGTCGTCAAGCAAATGAACGTTATTCAGCGAGCTCTTTGCGTCTTAGTGAAATGTCTTTATCTGATGCCGACATCAATTCTCCTCAATACATCGCTGACTTGAATTTACTTCGATATTTAAATACCACGTCGCGGCAACCACTCGCATTAAATTCGACGTTTTTATGTACCTCTTAATTAACTTCTGTACTCTTAAAAGAAGCTTTATTTCCTTTCTTTTTATTTTATACTAGCTATTGTGCGCGACTTCGTCCGCGTGGAATTAAACAATATAGCCTATATTACTCGGGGATAATGTAGCTTTCTAATGGTGAAAGAATTTTTGAAATCGGCCCAATAGTTCTTGAGTTATTTCTGTACTTACAAAAATTCAAAAACATAGTTTCTCTACATAATATTAGTAGATTCGTGGAACTAGCATCTTGCTACGAAATTAAGAAAAACAAGAGAAAATAATACTATAGCACATAGATTTAGTACTTCGACCGATGATGGGCTCCATTTTCCTTCACTAGACTAGCGCGTATTTTACGTGACTTTACACATATCTTTGAATTTCTTCTGATATGTGCAGACATCACAATGTTTTCCTTCACCTTAAGAGCGCTGGGTAAATATATACATATGAAAATCGAAAACACATAGACTTAATTTTAAAGAGTAGTGTTTTTTATCATATGTTAGCAAACAGTAATCACGTCTTGACGTATTCTTGTTAGGTTCATTGGACAGTGTAAGGAAGGTCATAGAGAGCGACCGAGACAATAGTGTGAAGATTTCCCACGACGATTGCCTCAGAATTATTGTGTTACTACATTCAATCGAATATCAATTCTATTTAGATAAGAATAAAGTTTCTATTTGTATAATAATGTATTTGTTTTAAATATTACAAGGGATTTACGACTTAATCTGTATGTGTTAGGGGTGAGATTGGTGTGAAGTAAGCTTGTCGTTAACATAAAAACGCGGGTTACCGAGTTCCCATGATAGCGCTCGAATGTTCTAGAACATTTTACACACGATATACTGTTAATGAGGACTGTTTAATATAAATGTGTCTATATTCCTATCTGATAACTATATTTTTTGTTACTGTTGTGATACAATTACTAGTTATCGGACGTAACTCTGTCTGCGTACAATCTATATCTACGAGTATACTAATATTATAAAGAAACTTTGTATTTTTGTATGTATTGAAATAACTCAAGAACTACTGGGCCGATTTCAAAAAATTTTTCGTCATTAGAGAGCTACATTATCCCCGAGTAACATAGGCTATATTATTTAACACCACGCGTACGAAGTCGCGCACAACAGCTAGTTAGGATATAATTTTGTAAGTTTACTTTCATCGAGATCAGTTCTATATATCTTTGGATGTATGGATATTTATTTGAAGGTCAAACAAACAACAATCCATCCAAAAATTCGCATTTATAATTACAGTACGATTAAAGCACTTAAAACTTTCTTCACTTTGACCGTCGGCGTTCCCGCGACGCAATTAATTCAAACCATTTACATAGTAAGTAGCAAAACTTACTTGCAGATAAGACATAGAGCCTCCGTCAGGCGCGTTTGCAGAGGACGCGTGTGGACAGTGCCTGAGCAAACGAAGCCTCCGCCCGGATTACACTTAGGACACCTATTTTTCATTTTATGTAAACTAAAGCCTACTTTATGTTCAGTGACGTCGTTAATAAGTATTTGCGACATTTTAAAGTATGATAAAGTGGAATTAAACTAAGAAAATAAGCGAAAAAATACTTTAAGAAGTATTTTTTTAGTTAATGAAACTCTTAACCTATGGATTCATTAGACCGAGTTCGCAAAAAAACAAAGATTTTGCTTCGGTGTAAGGCCGTTTTTTGCGTAACATCGGTCTAATGAATCCGAAGGGTTATTATAAAGCCATTATTTACGAAAACGTTTTAAAATAATTGTATAAGTAACTTACGGCTGAATGTTTAAACGCCACTCAAATTAAAGCGTAACTTAAAATCTAAATAGTGTAAAAATTAAACGAGATCGCAGTAGAATTTGGAGTTTAAGCGTGGATTTAACGTGTAAGACGCTCTTAAATATTTGACTGGCGTTTGAAAATACGGCCATTAACCAGACAATGCTTCAAACTTCTAAAATAAACGTTAATTGTTACGGTATCACATTAGTGCGAGCGAATTAATTTTCCTCTAGATATCCTTATACAAGCAAACGCTGCACAAAGGCAAAGCATCCGCTAGGTGGCGTATTGTCGCACAGAATTACACGTCTTCCGCCAGGGGGCCGCAATCTGAAATTGAAGCTAATTGCTTTCTCTGTGAAATTCGAAACGAACGCTTTTGCCTACAATTTCGCACTGTATTTTCGTTTTTAAAAGTTAATTTCATAATACTTGACGCTTTCATGAATGAAATGATACGGAAAGTTGGCAATAATTAATGATTTTAATTAGATAAAATAAGAATTAAGTAATTAATCTAGTATAAACAGCATAGTTTTCAAATAAGTTATCGGTTCCAGTGTCTCAGTGGCTTTCAGGAGTAGAGTAACAGGCGCTTACTTAAGCGCGCACCATTCTTCGATCACATAAAATCAGTTATTCATTGTAAAATGAAATAATCTATGAATAAAATTATGTCCGTATGAATGAATTCTCTTTCAAAATAACAAAGGATAACCCGAGCGCAAAAATAAGGGCACCGACAAATATACTTAGATACGCATTCGGGCGTGTCTGCTGTGTGCGCGCTCAATTCCAAATAAAGGTTTATATCTGTTAATGACACGTAACCCGAAGTGTCTGTATATGGCCGGTAGGCGGCAGCACAGTAGCGGCAAGCGGCATCGAATGGCCCTCGTTTAATTTATAAAGGATGTTTTCCATTATTTTCCAGCGAGATAAAGTCGACGCTCAGATTATGCGGAGAGCGCTTGTTTATCATTTTTGTTAATGGCTCTCTCTTTTTATCATTTAATATTTCTTTCTCGAGCCTTTTTGTGAACCCGTAATGTTTAACTCTGGCGGGGAATCGTAACGTTTTATCTCTCGCTGTAATTTTCGTGTTTTTTTTTGTTTGTATTACCCGAG
Organism: Papilio dardanus tibullus; assembly: GCA_013186455.1. NCBI lineage: Eukaryota > Metazoa > Arthropoda > Insecta > Lepidoptera > Papilionidae > Papilio > Papilio dardanus. The sequence goes on along the minus strand of QDHC01001558.1, from coordinate 63,228 downwards.
CGGTTCGCGTGACGATTGTCGGGTTTGTAATGTTCGACTGAGATGTGAAGGAGCAATCTAATTAAAATGTAAACACGTTTTATTTCATTTCTGCAAGTTTCCACTGACAAAACAATACTACTGCAATATTCTCATCCCTTTCATTATAGTTTCAGACATTAGATATATCAATGTTATTTTGTATAATTGTTTTACCCGAGAAATTCTATGTTAGAATCAAACAACGTCACAAAGTTGAAACCAGAAATCACAATAAATAAATATTAACTCTACATTTTTCCTTATTTAAATTAAAAAACAATTTAATCCTCCGTACTTAATAATCATCACACTTTCTCAATCATTAATTCTCGCACATTCTTTTGTTTTGTAAAGGAACGTATTTTTTCCGCGACACGATCGTCCCTCCTCCTGTTTACCTTTCGCTTTCAAATTTTACCTTCACAGGACATTCGACCTTGCTGACTCAAAGCAATGTAAGCAACGCGAAGGTAAAACGTGTAACGCTTTAGGTAAATATTGTCATAAATATTTACGATTACTTTCGATCAAATTAAAAATCGCTCGGAATGTTTTCGTTTGTAATTGGTTCAATTTGTTTTATTACCTGTTTGTTGTTGATGTTTATCAAACGAAAATATTTTGATGGAATTAATATTGTATAAGGAATATTTTTGTTGCTTTTTAACAGAAGAGTACTTTTTGTAAGCTACGAGGTGATTCTCTATCGCGTCTTTTTCTGATAACGACGACTTATACGAAAACATTTACAGTTTTTCTATTGTATATAAAATAGCAATTACTAGTTAATACTTTTTAACATCTGAAAGCATAGTTGATCTTGTCTATCATAATTATTATTCAATTTCTATATGGTTTTCCATTTCACAGTTCAATTAAAGTATTCAAAAAGTGGCTCAAAAACCCCATCAGTTGTCAATGAAGTTGTCAGTGCGCCAACATTGAGTTTCATGACGTGTAGAGCCTGTCCCCGGTGTTCAGGTCGCTTCAGCTATCATTCTTAATAATAAAAAACGCAATAAAATCCTTCGGAGGCTCACGTTCCGCCCATACCTCAGCGATCGGATAAAATTCTGACATAATAGTCGGGACGTGCTACGCCGTAGCTATCGTAGAGGTCGTAGCCGCGTAGCGGAATAGCGAGGCTCTCTCTCATAAAACTACTAGATTACTATAGCTACGGAAAGAGTAATTTAAAAAATATACATATACGCGAAACGTGTCTATGATTAATCTTAGATAGCGATCGACAATCAGAGAATATTCCGTTTCCGAGCAATTGAACAAAGAAACTAATTTCCAAAGTTTCGAGAACTGAAAAGAACTAGTTCCGAGCTCCCGTAGCATCGTGATAGCGACCAGTCTTAATTGACCTCCGGCCGGTATTGAATCCAGTCACGAAAATTAAACTGCTCGTGTTACTGAGAATTTGTTGCACTTCCCCCCTTCTTTTGTTTTCTAATTAACTTTTATTTTTTCGAACACGTGCTGAGTTCGGTAAAGTTGAGACTTGACTTCATCTATATTACGCTAGCCGATTTTAAAAAGACAAAAAGTATAGACAATGGATTAGTGGCTACCCTAGTACTTTAAAATGAACGTTAAGGAAAAGCACAGTAATATTTTACAGTCCACTTTTATCAATAAACATAAATTGTAAAACAAATTGCATTGAATTGTAACTATTTACAATTACCTCACGGTCCAGGTGAACTAACATGACCGAAATTGTTTCCATACAATGGCAATAACGAGCTCAAATCGTCCGACATTTACAATGCGCCTAATTTAGATATTTGATGATAAATACGAAATCAATAACTGCACACATCATTGCTCGCTATTTGATTGCGTTCAACCAACACTAGTGCGCGCGCTCGGCCTCCACCGACAATTAGTTTATCTTACTAATCAAAATACATCAATGCATTGGTTTGATACAAATCTATTTTACTACATGATTAGATTTGTATTTCAGATTAACGTATTTATTAGTTTATATATATGTTTTATTCCTAGTATGCCTATTAAAAACACACACTAGATCACTCAACTTTTATAACAGAAAAATCATCCAAGTTAAATTTCTAATAGCATAATATACTTCGGAAGTTATAATGTACAGGGGTACCCAACTTTTCGAATGGCGATATCGCTGATGGAATCTACAAACATGTATGAAACAGCCTTCGATAAGTCATGTCCTTGTCACGTGTGAGATATCCAACGTCATTACGATACATTTTTGACGTTCATTATTGAAACGCTTCGTAGCGAATGTACTTTGGGTAATCGCAATGAAATCGTTTACAAATAGTTCCTTCATATTTCTGTATCATAAATATAATTGATAGAGAATCGAACAAGATGTAGTTGAGGATAGAGAGATTAGAAGCAGCGACGTGTTGAAATGAATCATTGCTGAGAAGATAAACGTGGGGTCACGCGAGGGGAGCGCTTCCAGCCGCTAGGGCTGCCAACTGACAATAAATAGGTAGCAAGTAGCAGTAGGGGCTATGTTTCTGCAACTCCACGACTGGCGCGTATTTTGCGACAAAAATATGTAGGAATTAAAAATAAATAAACCAGACTTTATCTATGATACTCGAGGCAAGTTTACGAAATGATTGATAATTTAATCTTCAAAATCGGTTTAGTAGTTTTAACTAAAAGAGGTCAGAATGGAATTGACATACTCTTGTAGTAAACCTAGTCTGAAAAAAACTAACGATGAGGAAATTGGCACTTCTATACGGAGTACGAAACAAATGAAGATCTGGCGATTTTAACATCGCCCGTGGTGATTTAAAATTAGACTTATTTCAAACGTCAAACTTAAATATTCACTACGCAATGTCGATAGTATAGCATGGACGCCCTAAACTGTCATGGCGGCGCTTAGTAGCGGCCGACACGAAGGCCATCGGGCTTTCGTCGTCCGAGATCAAACGCAGAGCCCAGGTCTCTGCCCCACTTCAGGGATATAGGACTTTAAAAAAAATGTCGATAGTTGACAACCCTAACAACAACACAGCCTGTCGGTGTATTTGCCTAACTTAATGCGCTATTTCATCAAAGAGGCTTTAATGTAACACGCAGCTGTATTTTTATAACATATAATATCTTATTCGATTAATTTCGTTCGCGTATTAGATTATTTTTATAGGAAATACTTCGTCGGAACACGGATTGATAATACTTTGATGTTTCTAATTTAATATTATTTTGTATTTGATATTAAATTGATATTTTCTAAACTATAGACAACACGGGCTCAACAATGTGAATTAGAAATAACTCAAAAGAACATTTAATCTGTAACTAGCTGTTGTGCGCGACTTTGTCCACTTGGAATTAAATAATATAGCCAGCCTATATTACTCGAGGATAATGTAGCTTTCTAATGGTGAAAGAATTTTTGAAATCGACCCAGTAGTTCTTGAGTAATTTCAATACATACAAAAATACAAAGTTTCTCTCTTTATAATATTATTGTAAGTATAGATTTCATATACCTAATTAGAATTACATTTTGAAGTGATGTAACCGATTGTTTTGTTAGTTTTTGTATTGTTTTTTTTATTATTTTAGTTATTTGTATGTAAATAGTTGTTTGAAGTATTTTTCAAAATTAAATTCAACGTGAAAATAATAAAATACGTTAGTTGAATGTGTGCGCGTCGGGAGACGTGACCTAATTCAGAAGAAACAAAGCTATCGCAAACGGCCAACTAATAATTTAGTCCTTTTATACAACATTCACTCTTAAAGCCTTTCTCTTACGATTTACTTGTAGGGAAAATAGAATTTGGCCTAACTGATTGGATCTACCAAAACCAATAAAGAGTCAGTGCGTGCGATATTGAACTTTATTTCAAAGAAGTTAAGGTTCTCTGATTGACACCAGGAAGGTTTGTACGTTTCTGACTACTGAATTTTATCATCCTTTATTAGTTTAGGGGAATTTGAGTCTTATATGGTTGTGTTAAGGTCTATAGAGGCCGCAGGAAGGCGACTGTTAATTCGATTTCACGGCAGCGCCAGCTTCAATCATTCATGGAATCGGCTCTGAATATCTGAGACGGAGAGCTCTACGTTTTCATCAAATTAAACTATCTCGACGAACGTCTGTCTAACTATACTTTTGTAAATAATCTATTCATCTTGCAAAAAACCTGGTGTGTTCACCCTGCACAAAGTGGTAGCTCAGTGATAGTAACAGTGGTAGAGCCCGCTTTATAATCTTCGCACGAATTGTCCGGCTGGCCCGGTGAAATACCACGACCACACAAAAGACAGGCGTCAAATGGAAGCGATTCCGTGTTTCGTCCGCCGAGTGTGGTGCCGGAGACCTAATTTTGGCGGGTGAGGGGACGCATAGGAAGAGGTAAATTACACTTGCTGTGCGTCTCCTCCTCCGTAGATTAGGCAACGCTTCTGCATTTGCAGATGCCTATGGACAGTGGTCGCTTCGCTATTTCAGCGAATCCAGTTGGCCGCTTGTTTGTTTGCCAGCTTATAGTAAAAAAAAACTACAAATATTATTTTCATCTCATATTAACATATTTTTACTACGTGTGTACGTAATTATGAGTAACCCTAATAATTCTTTAGTAGCCAATGTGTTCAAACAACTATTAAAACCATGTCCTAAATGTAAATAACTTTTAATAAATGGAAAATTACAAGCGAAATCAATAAAATACGAAGTAAAAGTGCTAAAATAAATATAGGTCACACTACGGAATTTATTTTATCGAAAAAACTCCGGGAGTTATTTTCCTGTCTGAATAAGTATGAATTTAAACGACCACAATAGAGCAAAAAACATCGCTTACTTTCCGATTACGCTTCAACGACGTTCACTGTTTTGTACTCGTACAGAGTCGGCCTTTCAGGAGATCAAAAGCGCCGACAAAGTTTAAGCACTATTTTATAACTTGACAAAAAAACATTGCTAAGAAGATGACGTAAACAAAGCTTACTTTCTTTTTTAATAAAGGTATTTTTTAATTTGGTTTAATTGAATTCATATGGTTTTTAAAACATAAAAATGTAAAACCATAAAACGATTTTTTTTTAATTTTTGACTAAACTAGTAAAATATTACCATTTTAAGTACTTGAATAAAACATTGTTTAATTATTTTTTTAAGAATAACATAAAATGAAAATTCAAAGAACCAAAACTTTAACTTCTTAGTCGAAGTTATTCTTAAAAGCTATATTTATAAACATTGAAAAAGTTGTTTTTATTATTTTTAAACTTCACGAAATCGTAAGTAAAGAATCTTGTAAGGACTTTTCAAGTTGTTCAGTTTTAAGTTGAGGCTTTGTGAGAGAACGTAAGAAAATGACGATTGTTCTTGGAAAATATCTCGTCCGAACAGAGATGTAATGGAGGGCCACTCTTAGATAAATTTAGTTTACTTAAAGTCGAGGCTTTGTTATTTATTTTTGTAGTTTTACTATGAAACTTTAGACTTCATAGTTGTATGAACGTAACGTTAGTAAAGTTATGTTTCGTCGATAATATAATAACATTGTAAGAATGCTTTAAAATTCATTCCTATTTCTCCTCTCTTAAGCACTGTACGCACCAGGATAGAATTTTAGTCGAGTAGCAAGCAATTTAGTAAATATACGTGTTATAACAGCAACATTTTAGTAGAGTAGATAAGTAAATCCTTTCTTCAGATAAATGCTACTCGACTAAATTACTATCCTAAGTCTTTACTAAAGTCAAAAAAATCTAATAATTTTGAAATGAACATGTTTAAAAACTATTTATTTAACTAAAGCTATCTAAAAATAGGTAAAACACTTATTTTAAAAACATTTCTTAAATAATTGGTTAAACTTTTACCAGCTGTAAAATCTCTTCAATTGGAAAACATGAAAAACGTAATTCGACAATAAATATCGGCACATGTTTATGTCAGCAATAAACATAATCCCTTTTAGGTTTTTACGATACGAGGCTGCAGTAAATAAGGGATAGGATACAGGGTGCGCTGCGGGGGTGGCAAGTGGCGCGACAAACCATTAAATTGAAACATCCCTTATATAATAAAGCCATTATTGCTACTAGCGTGGGGGAAACTAACAAAAACAATACACGATATCCTACCAAGTTTACTAAAACTAATATTTTAGTATTTTTTATCACTATACATAGTATAAAACAAAGTCTTTCTCTGTCCCTACGTATGCTTAAATCTTTAAAAGTACGCAACGGATTTTAATGCGGTTTTTTAATGGATAGAGAAATTAAGAAGAAGGTTTATTAACTATAACTAGCGACGTTACCTGGCTTCGCACGGCTGCAATTGTTATTAGTATGACTGTTATATACAATGTTCACAGTTTGTTTTTGTAGTATATTTAGTATTAACATTGCAACCGTGCGAAGCCGGGGCGGTTCGCTAGTTTTACTGTCAATAAAAATACAGTTGGAACAAAAAAACGTTGTACATATGTAGTGTTAAAAATACAAAATGTAGAGTAACCCACGGTAGAGATAATGTAATTTTTAAAACGTTCGCCTTGCAAATTGTTTTAACGGAACCGTGTGCAAGCGAGCGCGCTCTGCACGTTTGTTGCCTATCTGATGCTTTGTACTAAATATACCACTGTCCTTGATTATTATCACTTATATAACATGGAATAGAAATTAAAGTCAAGATGATACTCGTAGTCATTTACAGTTACTTTATCACTTCTTTAGGGTGCAAAGACTCTGAGTAAGGCATTTCATTTGTTTATTACCATCTAATATTTAATTTGAAAGAAATCTATGAAGTTTATCAGTAACTAGCTGTTGTGCGCGACTTCGTCCGCGTGAAATTAAATAATATAGCCTCTGTTACTCGGGGTTAATGTAGCTTTCTATGTGTGAAAGAATTTTTGAAATCGGTCCAGTAGTTCTTGAGTTATTTCAACAGAAAGTTTCTCTCTTTATAATATTAGTTTATCAGTTATTAAATATAATCTGTCTCAATTCCTGAGTAACAGACAACTGTCTTCGTTCACATTATAATAGAAAATATTTTTTGAGAGTTTTCTTTCAATAACTTATAAAATCCGATGAAAGTTAAGTTATATTTTTGTGTTGAATTTCTTCAACAAAATCAATCCGCCCACGTCTCGCTAACAGTACGAAATCCCACGCAATATTATTTTTTAGATATAAGTAAGTCAAAATTTAATTAGGACATTATTAAATATTTTTCTTACTTTTTATTATTTAAAAGTTTTAAAATTTGCTTTTTATTGTAACGCGAATACATCTAAAAGAAATTCATATTTTAAGTATTTTTGTTAGTTCCACTGTGTCTTTCTGTTGCCAAAAAGTTCTGATTTTGAAGTGCCTAGAAACTTTCATTGTTGAAGTTATACTACCCCTAGATGACATAGACTTTCTATTAATACTGACGGACGATTTCGCAAGTTACAAATATTTACTTATTATGCATACTTCAGCACAATTAACTTTCTACGTAAATAAATAATATCCTTCTCTTATATTTTATTAAGCATTAATTTATTCAAACTTGCTGTAACTATTTGTAAAATCAAACTAACAAACATAAAACTAGAATCAACTGAGGAAATGACGTTCGCTTGTCGCGGCGCGTAATTTAACAATATGACCCTCACCCTAAGGGTTGCTGGCGAAGGTGAACCAGACTGAGACAATTGGATTTCATCATGCAGACGCACCCCGAGGGTTGGGGGAGCTGACCTCACGCTAACGAGACTATTGTAAGTCTCTACAAAATAATAACATATTATAAAATATATCTATCGGTTTGGACATTAAAAAGGACCAAGGAAAAGTAGGTGATTTAAAAAAAAACGGTATTAGTATTAACATCACAAAATAATAGGTATAAAATTAGATAGGTGTCGCCGAGACTAACAACTTAATAAAAAAAAACAAAAAGTATATGACATTACTAGAAAAGTATCAAACTTTTCCATTCTTTTTTATGACAAACACTAGCTGTTGTTCGCGACTTCGACCGCATGGAATTAAACAAAATAGTCTATGTTACTCGCGTGTAGCTTTTTCACGGTGGAAGAATTTTTGAAATCAGCTCAATAGTTCTTGAGTTATTTCAATACAAACAAAAATATAAAGTTTCTCTCTTTATAATATTAGTATAGATAACCGTTTTCTCGTAATATAAAAAAAATGTAAAGCAGTTGTCAGAAAACGCAAGTCAGCGCTACGCTTTCCCCTTTTTATCACTATTACACTAAAGATATTCGACATACAATTTCAACCCTAACCGTCTATCCATTACCGCCTTATCTACTTTATTCTAACCATAGCAATATAGTTAAACGGCAATGGATAGGCATCATGACGAAACACTCCCTTCGCTGAGATTGCTTTACCTTATTATGGTGATAAATGTTTTTTTTTCGTCGAATCGTTTCGTTAACTTATCCCCTACCATCTTTGTCATATCTGCAATATCTGCCACCACTGCCACCACTGCCACGGTGGCAGCGAGGGTGACGATATTACTCGATACGTGTTATATTCGTGGTTACGTATTAATGCCGTTAGATGTCGTTTATCGTCATTATGGTTATTTATGTGGGGGGGGATGTTACCCTAACGTGTTGTCCCCCTCCTCGACTCTGCAATATTAACTTTATTGTTCTGAATGTGATAACATAATTTATTTGATGCGAGAGAAAAGATTTAGGAAGTGCTGATAATGTTTGCGGTCCTCTTTAATATAAAGTAATTTGGTACTTTCAAGGATAGACATTCATCGTACGTTTATGTTCTTCTAGTATGTCATTTTTAATTATAAATACCACTAAAATCTGGTAAAAGTTTTATTTTATTATTATAAAGTAGCAAACGAGCAAGCGGCCACCTTGATTCGTTGAAATAGCGAAGCGACCGCTGCCCATAGACATCTACATTCTCGTTGCCTACCCTTAATCTACGGAGGAGGAGACGCAGGAAGAGAATAATACCTCCTCCTGTACTTTCGCTTCTCATCATTTCCTTATGTAAACATCTATAATAATCTTATCTGTTAAAAATATTCTCTCAACATTTACAAAGTTTTCAAACATACAATTTTTCTAGTTTACAAAAAGAATAAAAAACAACAAACAATTTTTTATAAAAACAAAAGTAATTTCTCTCTGAAAATACATTTGTTAAGATCGGAAGAGCATCTCGTCACTGACTTCATGCTAGTGACACACGAACTCAGAGCTTTGATGCAGAGCAGTAGAAGTTCAGTACTGATGTTGTAGGACGACACGGTAAACGTAGATGCCTACTGCTAAAATGTATAAAAAAGTTCTCATCCCTTCCATGTGCGTTGTAAAAGACTAGCTGCTATTTGCGACTTCGTCCGGGTGGAATAAAGAAAATAGCCTATGTTACTCGGGGATAATGTAGCTTTCTAATGGTGAAAGAATTTTCGAAATCGGCCTAGCAGTTTCTGAGTTATTTCAATACATACTAAAATACAAAGTTTCTCACTTTATTATATTAGTATAGAAGTATAGATAACAGTATATTACTCTAGTAGTTTCCATCTTGAGAACTTGCAGTTACTTGCTTGCAATACTTTTCTCGTTGCCATACTGCACTGTTCTACTGCTCTACACCACTGTCGCCTTCTTTAGTGACCAGCATTAGCTCAACTCCTGCCGGCGCTGGACCGACAAAGGAATAATCTCGTTGCAATTCCTCGCAACATTCTCCAACAAAAACATTTCTATTTTAACTGGAAACAAGTGAAGTTCTTAAGATAATGTTAATTTAACAAACACTAGCATGTTTCTCAATAACTCGTAAGCACACATCACGTTAACGTTTGTTTTCTTAAATAATTTATACGTCAAATTATTTTTATTAATTAACACATTTTGTTCAAAATGATTTGAATTATTTTATTAAAGACTAGCTGTTGTGCGGGACTTCGTCCGCGTGCAATTAAAAAATACAGCCTATGTTACTCCGGGATAATAGCTTTCTAATGGTGGAAGAATTATTGAAATCGGCACAGTAGTTCTTGAGTTATTTCAATATGTACAAAAATACAAAGTTTCTCTCTTTATAATATTAGTATAGATTTCAATGAAAAAGTTCAGGATTTCATTCAGACATTCCATTATCAACACTGTTCAGTTGTGTCAATTTGCACAATATTTCAATTATTGTATATTTTGGTTTGGTTATAATAATTCCACATTTGTCAAATAGCTACAAACTTATATAACAATATTATTGTAAGAGGAAAGGTAGGAAACGCTCTCGTCTCCACTTCCTGTACACTTTGTCACGCAATACATTTACTTCGTATTCTATACATTTGAAATGTAATTAAGGCTTTATTACTATACATATACAATGATATTTCAAACTCAAATATGTACACGTCTTACATGTTAAATCCATGCTTAAACTTCAAATTCTATCGCGATCTCGTTTAATTTTGTCACCACTTAGATCTTAAGCGACGCTCAAATTTGAGTGACTTTGAACATTCGGCCAAAAGAACTTATAAATTGATATTTCTTGGAACACAAGCTACAAATTACATAATTAAGTACAAAACAAATTCTAATTTATTTTTATTAAATTTAAAAATGTCTTATAGTCCGGTACTTATAGTAAGAACTATTTAGAAGGAATGCCTAAATGAAATTAAATACTGTGTTACCTCCAAGTAACACAGTTATAATTATCTAGTAAAACTTAAACGCCATAGTTTCAAGGGTGGGTAAAAAGGAGTCTCCCCTCTAAGGGATGGGAAGGGGAAGGGACTTTAGCGCTGAGCCGGCAAGATTGATGGCGGCCATCGAGCAGGGAACAGGGAATAGATTGGAACCTCCATTACACCTATCTGTCCCCTACTCACGCTACCGAATCCTACCAACTCTACCAACAGTACAATTACAAACAAATTAATTACGTTTTCGAATTAATTAAAGGAAGATAATTTATATGGCTTTAACATAAAATTAATATCAAACAGATGAAATTGATAAGCAATCTTTAAACATTTTTGCTTATCTCAAGAATCGAATATGGAGTTTAGCCCTAAAACAAATAATAGATTCAAAAAGTCACCTTATCTCTGATTCTAAAGGACATAAATATTCTAATACTAGCTGTTGTTTGCGACTTCGTCCGCGTGGAATTAAATAATATAGCCTATATTACTCGGGGATAATGTAGCTTTCTAATGTTGAAAGAATGTTTAAAATCGGCCCAGTAGTTCTTGAGTTATTTCAATACATACACAAATACAAAGTTTCTCTCTTTATAATATTACTATTTATATAGATTACTCTTTAAATCATAACAGTAAATATGACATGCATATTTAGTACAAATGCTGAAGAAACAATGCAATTTTAGTATCGGACATTGCCTTTGTTATCCCGTCAAGTAATTACTGAGGCGTTATCGCGCTGAACAGACGAGATCCTCGGGGAAGCGAGATAACCACGACTTAAGCTAAGCATTTACTGTAAACACGAGTTACACTGCTTTGAATTTGCTGAAAATTAATATAAAAATATAGGAAATTTCCTAAGAATTTTTAGGTTACTATTTTTTAGACAAGAGAAGTGATTACTAGCTTCCGAATAAGAAAAGAATTATAAAAATCGGTTTACTTAAAGCTAAGCTATGAAATAACAAATATACTATTGGACACATTTTTTGGAATTGGTTTAAAAAAAAAATACTTTTCTTACTGGCTTAATGAAAGATATATTTTTTATGTTATCTCTTGGATTCGATAGCGAACGTCAAAAATATATGGAACTGACAATGATACAATAAGTCATGTGCTTGTCATGTGTCATGTTCGCTATCGAATCGCTTTCTAGCGCATGTACTTCGGGTAAACTCCTGTACAACAGTGTTGAACTAATTATGATCTAACATTTGCAATAATAACCTAAACATACTCGTAAGCAATCAGTTGTATGCTCAGTTAATCGCGCGCGGCCGCGAGGGGGTGAGGTTGCAGTGGAGGGGAGGTAACGCAGCGCGGAACCAATCTGAACCGGTATTAACCGGTTCATACCTGTTTGAAACTTGCTAACACGAATTATTGTTATTAGTATATTCTGATTGCATAGACTAAGCAATAAGCATGCAGTATTGACTTCTTATAATCAGAACTAAAGCCTTGTTCGCACCAGGATCGTATTTTAGTCGAGTAGCAAGTAGCATTTATCCGAACAAAAGATTTATTACTGTTCGGACTCGTTTAAGCCTAAACCTACTCAGTAGGGTAGTAATTTAGTAAATAAACGTGTCCGAACAGCAACATTTTAGTGGAATATATTAGTAAATCGGTTATTCGGATTCTTGCTACTTGCGAGTCAACTAAAATACTATCCTAGTGCGTACAAGGCTTAACAGGTTCTCAACGTTCTAATTTTTGAAATAAGTTAATTTGTATTTTAAATTTTTAATTGTCCCTAACTAATCTATGTCACCGTAAAATTGTATACGAGAACTCGTAATCTTACTAGCTCTACTATAAAGTATAGCTCTTTGCAGTTTCAGATAATAATATCACTGTGACAAAAAACATTTTTTAAACTCTTCTATCTACGTTATTTTAATCTGCCCCAAACATTTCATTCTTTTGTTTATTTTTTTATCAAATTTTCGGCGCGAAAATCAAATTACACAATGCTGGACAAATTATTTACAACCCGATAACGTCCCGTGGGAGAGTTAACAAAGCGACCGTTGGCAATACTTCGCTGTCCATTGTTCGCTTAGTACGGTACCCGGGCAGATATCAGCTCGTATTCTACAATAGACGAGCAATGTATAGACTACAATGCGAAGATATCGTTGATAACTGATCATTACTTACTCCATTTTAACATTAAATATACTCATTTAAAACTGAAATCAAACTTATGTAAAAGTTATTTCCAAAAATTAATTATGGTGTTCCTACAATAAGGGGATAAATCTAAACGTCCGGAGTTACTGTGGCCTCAATTTATGTGACAATCAGGACAGGTTTACGGGCTACTAACGCCCGCGTCATCCTGGAGCAATCGTGACGTCACTCCTCGCTATACCATGCTTCAACTTTAATCTTTGCTTGCTTTTCCCAAACACTTATACCGTCGTATTTAATTACGTGCAATTACTTGTTGCTTGAGCACTTCTTAACGTCATATTTACTTGGTAATCGAATTCTTACCAATTACAATTCTTGTCTCTAAAAAAAATGATTGCTTAAGTATTTACTTTTGCGCAAGAAATTACTTTTGGTCGACATTATATACAAGCGATAGAGCTATCGACGCGATCTATAATTTATTTCACATGCAAATATGAAAATGGTTATATCATTGAACATGTTGGTTGAAAAATAAACAATAATTTAGTTATAATTGTCAACTGTTTCAATTATTTTCATTTAAACCGTTACTTTGTGTATTTAATTTACAAAAATAAAGTACCGCAGACAGTGTGGTATCCGTCGGGCGGTAAGTTAAAGTAGAGCAAACGCAACTCCACTTTGTAGAGCATCAATCCTCGAATACTTCGCCAACTATTTCACCCTGATATTGTACTACGATATATAGAACCTGGATATGGCTGAATTAAATTTTAAAATGATTTAAGAACTTAAGGGACAATGGCTGGTTGATGACATTGTCATTATCAACCTGCCCTTGTTCCTATGGAAGATCGGTACAGTATGTAGTACTCTTCCATACTTCTCTATCATCCTTTGTATTTGAATTCGCTTAATTATGCGAATTAAAAAAGTGTATTTATAACGCAGTATAGTTTTAAAACAACAGGGGTGTTATTCAAAGTACATTCGCTACAAAGCGATTCGATAGCGCACGTCTAAAATGTATGAAACTGACGTT
>QDHC01001558.1:15184-26625 GCA_013186455.1 Papilio dardanus tibullus | reverse complement strand
GTTTATAAAATCCTTAAAACTTGGACGTAAACGCGCGCCGCAACTCGGACTCGTTTCACTCGATTTTAGATTTTTCCACGTTAATTAGAAATTTTTAACAAGCTTCAAACTACATAACTACTTTGATTATAGAAACTTATTATAGAAAAGTTAGAGAAAAGTATCCTTTCAACATCTGTAAGCAAATAAACTAAAATACTACCAAAAAACTTTTCATACTCTTTTATTAATAAAAAGGACTTATTCGTAGTTTATTAATATTTTGTATGAAATTGTCAAGATAATAGTATGACCCATGATGGGCTCCATTTTCCCTTACTCTACAACTAGCGTGTATTTTGCGTGACTTCACACATATCTTTGAATTTCTTCGCAGATATGTGCAGACATCACGATGTTTTCCTTCTTTACAACATTAATATACTTTGTTCTCTATTAAAAAAGAATTACACAGAAGAATAAGAATTGTACAGCTTATGACTTCATATAATAATATTATTAGCAGAGTAATGTCGCTGCGGGTCAGCAACGTGTTTCATTAAGAAGCCTCTAATCCGATCTCATAAAATATTATTAGAATTATTGAACAAAACCCGACTTCGGGAAACCACATTAAATATACTAAATCAATCAATTCTGAACTCTATTACAGTTGTATTAAAATCTATTATAACTTAACGACATACGTTCAATTAAGTATAAAATTTTTCATTACTTTCAGAGTTTCATTTCGGTTCTCTATTTGTTTTTATGTTTGGTCCAAGTTGTTGATAAATATTTTGTCAAAATTGTTTTTTATTTCACAATTTTTTAATTATTACTAATGGTTAGTTTTATCAGTACGTAACATCATTTAAAACGTTAAGAAAACGTGAAAAACCTAAAAAAAAATACCAATCTGCTATATTAATTACAATACTTTTTGTACGATATAGGTTATTTTTTTTTATATAACCACCATAAGTAACGCATCAAGGTCGAGCTCGTCGACATCGCCGTCGCCGGCGCACGCAGCGGCCACCGCGCCGCCCGCGCTCGCTGCCCTGTCAAGCCGCAGGCTCCGCTCCTTGGCACGCAGTTTGAGCCCTAGCCACGACAGCGAACAACGAATAACCAGCACTCGCAGCGAAGAAAGACTCCTAAAGAGTCCGAAACTACTCGGTACCGTTGCCGGAACACTATACGTGAGTTTTAGCCGCATTAATTAGTTTTAATATAGGTTATACTGCTTTGTTACTCATATTTTGTACTCTATACTATACAGACAGTTTATCTTTGGGTGTTAAAACTAGTTCATATAGAGTATGGAAATAAAACGCCACAACAACTTTCAACATAAAACGAACGTTTTATATTATTCAATAAAAGCTATTTTACGAAGCACTAAAAAGCACATTTATCTTAAAAGCTGCATGAAGCTGCTATAACTTCTGAATTAAAATATCAGTCGACGGAAAACGTATAAAGTAAAGAAACTAACTATTTAAATAAGATGATTTTTTTGTTAATATACGAGTAGCTACAAGCTAACTTGATTCGCTAAAATAGCGAAGCGACGGCTGCCCATAGACATCTGTAATTGCAGATGCGTTGCCTAACCTTAATCTACGGAGGAGACGCACAGCAAGACGATAACACCTAAATTATAAACCGCTGCACGCTGTCGCTTATCGTTTGTGCGTGACCGTCGTCCACCAGCGTCAGTTGGCGCGTCGCCAAGTGAAGTGACCGTCGCGGAGTATTATTTACACCGACCAGTTACCATCCTGACCACCGCTGCTCCTAACTAATTCGGGCACGAACCCTAGGGTTGGCCGTTGATACAAATTACTAGTTCTTATCAACCGTTGATTCACCTTCAACGTGATAACCGTTTTTAACCGACTTCCAAGGAATAAAGAAAGAGGTTATCAAGTCAAGGGTTTTATCGATCGAGCAGTTGAATTTGACATTTTTATATATTATAAAGTGCCAAACGAGCATGTGGCCACCTGAATTCGCTGAAAAAGCGAAGCGACCGCGGCCCATAACCATCTGCCATTGCTGATGTGTTGCCTACCCTTAATCTACGGAGGAGGAGACGCGCAGCAAGAGAATAATTCCTCTTCATTCATGTTCTTTTCCAAATCCACTTCCCCTTTCCATCATATCTCTATAAGATTTACATCAGAATAACTGGTTGTTATTCCCATTCCTTTGGTAGTTTATTAGATAATTGACGAAATCAATCAGTTTCTTAGTTACTTAAAAACAGCAAACGCCGTTTCGTTGACAACCATCAACGTGACAACCCTAGATCGTACCAGGTTTATAGTGTACCGAGTCAAGGTTAAAGGAACAGTTTACGGCCGCTTGTCTTACAAACTATGGCGTTAAAGTTTTATTATTCCCGCGTATAATTCCGACAAAACAACGTATTGTGGTAATTAATATCCTCTATATCGAATTTAGTTAGTGTTAATATAGTTTACTAGCTGTTGTGCGCGACTTCGTCCGCGTGGAATTAAATAATATAGGCTATGTTACTCGGGGATAATGTAGCGTTCTAATGGTGAAAGAATTTTTGAAATCGCTCCAGTAGTTTTTGAGTTATTTCAATACATACAAAAATACAAAGTTTTCCTCTTTATAATATTAGTATAGAAAAAAATGATAATGCGAAAAATCCATCTAAAACAGTGAATAGTTTTTTAATGTTTAGCAATTATTTTTATAATTACGAGTAACTTAAATCGTTACTTTGAAAATTTTGTTTGTATATTTGTATTTTTTTACATTAATTCAATTTGAACATGCTTTTAGTATATTCTGATAACGTAAACACAAGACACATGTTTTATCATACATTAGTTCAGCTAAAAATTGTAATAATGTATTGAATATCATGCGCGGTGTTGGCGCGCCGCCAGCCTGCTCACCATATTCCATCATAATCTAAAACTGACCCACTTTACTGGACCACCTCCTCCTCCCGAGCCTGACACTAACATCACAAAATATCTCATACTTCTATGTTTCTAAGTTCAAGTTGTACAAAATATGGCAACGTCTAGGTGTTACTGGTTTTAAATATTTTATTATTAGGAGAAAAAAAATAACTTTGGATTTTAAAAATCTCTATTTCCGTTACTTCGATTAAGAATTGAACTGCAAATGCATAAAACACACTTGAAAAACCAGATTAGGATTTAAATTATATTTCATGACTCCTTCGTATAACTATAATTCACTCCATTGCACTGAGATTGCTTCAGTTAACGGCACTAAATGTCACAATTGGCAGCCGCTACGCCTCGTGCCGTGCGCTACGTGCTACCAAGTTATATCGCCTACGCCGTAGCTAAGTGCTACGGATGACAAGTTGACGTAGCATGAATGGGTCGGAGCTCTCACTTATAAAGTGCAACATGATAATTTTTTTAACCACATTCTACACGCCTAACGCCTGTATTTAGACTCAGCAATTGTGAAATAGAACGAATTATTATCTTTTTTTCATATTCGATATTAATTTCTGAATATATTTTAGTCATGTTCCCTTCAGGTTTATTCTATAATCGACAATAATATCAACAAGTATTAAACGTGCCAACTGATTCATCCACACAAATATCATTATTGTCTTAAAAACAGGAACTGCACAAACCAGTTCTACTATAAATATCTTTAAATTAAATTCTCCGCACGGGGACATGTCCCGACGCGGCGGTGATCTCATAGCGCAGAAATAAACGACAGCTCACGTCGATGACGTCATTATATCCAACTAACAACATACAATAATACATAGCAACACGGATCCCTTTTGTTAGATAGGTTACTTGGAAATTACCGCTTCAATTTCGCTCTGGTTTAGATGCTCCTGTCCATGTCAATTACAGTTAATTCTATCTCAATTATTAGTTCAAATCACCTCCGCAACCATGAGCGCCAAAACACCACGTGAATTAGAGCAAAAAATACTACATCTTGTAGTCTATGTAGGGAGATCAGTGATCACAGATGATCTCATATTGTCAGTTTCCGAGCGCGGAAATAACGCGTAGCCAACGCTTAGCAAAGACGTAGACTTCTGTATGTCGCGGAAACGCGCCGTACGAATGCATTACTTATTTGCGTGGAGCCCGAATGCCAACGAGCATGTTTTGTACGCTGTACTTTTAAAACAATAAAGAACTAGGGAAATGTTACATTAGTAGTGTAGTTATCGAGGAGCTTTCAATACTATATGTTATAGAAAAGCGATTAAAAATAAAAATCTGTAGTATCTGCCTACCTTTTTATGTCAGCGGTTATGACTCTATTTAACGATTAAATAAGAACTGTGTATTTATATCGTAAATATTTTTAATAAGTACCCGCGTGCAGTGTGGCCCCGCATTAGCAGAAGCCTCTCGCTGACCCACATCGTAGCCACAACGAGCCTCTTCGGAATTCACTCAAAGAATATCAACGAAATATTTATATTTCAAATTCCCAAGCGGACCGTAATGATCTCGCCGCTTGCAACCCTCTCGTGCCTCGCCCCGCACAGCCATGACAACTTCTATGTATAATATCTACACTACTTTGATATACAATAGTTAAATTAGTTATTTACATAACTCACGCACGCATCCTAGAGGAGTAGAAAGAGTCCACGGACCTCAATTTGGGGTGAACCTGACACAGAGGCTTACTTACGTGAAGCCTTATTGGCACCAGGATAGTATTATAGTCGAGTAGCAAGTACTTTAGTAACTAACCGTGTTCGAACAGCGATATTTTAGTAGAGTGGATTAATAAATCCTTTGTTCGGATACTTCTGTACGTTCGAATCCTGGTGGCCACTTGTTCGTTTACTACACGCTACTCGACTAAAATACTATCCTAATGTGAACAAGACTTAAGTCAGGGCATATACGAATATTGATCATTTATCCGAAAGATAGTAATAAATCAAACGAAAACAAAGGGTGAATTTCTTTCATTAAATAGTTTGAAGCAAGTGGAGGTGAAGCAGTCGGTAACAACGTGAGAAATCAATAAGCAAACCGAAAACTTCTCCTCTTTGGCTCGCGGAATAAGTAAAGTTCGCAAGTGCAATCAGAGTTTAGTGCAGCGCAGTGTGCCACTGTCGGAGTAGTTCCTACTGTGACGTCACAGGTTGAGGTGACCGAGACTCTCACACCTCGATATTGACACCTTCCATTCTTGGTTGTAATAATTCCAGGGCTCTCAGGTAAGGGCTACTGGCGCCTGTGTGCAAAAAAGGATTTTGGTACTTTTTACTTAGGATTTGGTATCCCAATTTCCTCTCAGCAAAGCCAAGACTTTTTCAGCAGAAAGCTCTTTAGAATTACGACCATTTACGCCAAATTACACAAAACTATACCGCAAGTTTCATTTCCAGGAAAAACATTGCTTACTTGTTAATTTTAAATAGAAATTGTCAAAACAATTTCCACTTAAAAAACATATTTCGTAGATGTGTACTTAATGTCAACTTTATTACAAAATAAATACCATATTCTTCATGAAATATTTATTCCAAGAAACTTTATTTGTCTTTACGAATTTAATATTTTTGGCAACAATTTATTTGATTTGAAACAGCGATGTTTGTTTTCTGGGGGACCATATCGCTGATGGAATCGACGAAAATGTATAAAACTGACATTGACTTTCGATAAAATCCATGTCAGTTTCATACATTTTTGACGTTCGGTATAGATTCGATTCGTAGCGAATGTATATTGCGTAGCCCCCTGATATGAAATCATTTGAACAATGTTCTTATTGTACTTGTTTTATAGCGAATCTACAACGATTTGTAAAACTTTACTGTTTTTATACTCTATTTTCGAAACGACCGACTTCATTGGAAAAATGTTAAATGCGGTACAAAATTGTGCAGCATTTTAACAAAGAATACCAGATATTTATTCCAAAATAAATAAAATATTTTGAACCCAGCATTTGTTTTAAAAAAGCTAGATCGTAAATAAACATAACAATCCTCTCTCCTTCTATGTATGTATTACTTTTGCTAAGTGCTAACTTCCGTCTGTGCGTCACGTCGCGGCAGCCGCCCTGCCCTCTGGAGGATGTTCACTAAACTATTACATTGTTTATAGTTTTAATTGATTCACTACGAAAACTATGGAGTCGCTTAATTAATTGGTAAATTATATTTTTATTTCAAACACAAAATACAAAAATAATTGAATACTAAAACAGACTCCTAACCTAATTAATTTTAAGATCTTTGATGAAGACCTATTCGCGTCGCAGGGTTTTTACTTTTTTGAATAGAAACGATTTTTTCTCATATTCTATCCGAAGTATGACATGTATCACACTTGACGCAGGCAATAGTTCAACATACAGACACGAGCTACAAATATATGTAAATTGTGGGCACCGCTAATCCCCCGAGAACCGCCTACGTCATACCCCTCATCTCTTACACTTGCCCCGGAGCCTGACCTTGTCTACAGCCTTACATCTTGACATTAAAGTAAAGTACAATTATTTAGAAAACCTATTACTTTGCTTGTCTAACTGCCATCTTATACAAAGTTTTATATTATTTACAGCTTCAAAATATGTATCCGACGCATACCTGTGTGCCTACTTCGACGAGATTGCAATTATCAAGTCGCTTAAGCCTTGTACGCACCTGGATAATATTTTAGTCGAGTAGCAAATAGCAAGTATCCGAACAAAGGATTTACTAATCTATTCTACTAAAATGTTGTTGTTCGGACAAGTTAAGTTACTAAATTACTATCGTAGTGCGTAGGTTCAGGCTTAAACGAGTTCGAACAGTAGTAAATCCTTTGTTCGGATAAATGCTACTTGCTAATCGACTAAAATACTATCATAGTGTGAACAAGGCTTTAGAGAGAGAATTCGCCTTATGAAGGTTGACAAACAGTAAACAATCTCGCAGAGATCATGATAGATTTAAATATGTAAATAACATAGCACTATTTATCCCGAGCTCTACCTGAGAGTCTGGCCTCGCGTCGTTCGCCGCACGACAAGTAAATATAACGCAACGCCGGCAAGAAAGCGCAGCGAATTTGTCAATGTAACATTCTGCGCTCGAGCACCCCCCGGGGGGCCATGCCCGCACCCCCCGCGCCCCCCGGCCACCCGGCAACTACAAGCATTCCACTTTAATGAAAACTGCTTGTTTCACACATTTTTCATGAAGACTAACCTGACGCCGAGGTAATCTTACTCCATAAGTATTGTCTTAAAAATATACTACGTGAATTTAAGGCATTACTTCATATAGCGTCACGTAAAACGTATGAAGAAAACAAATTCTACACTAAACATTTACTATTGTTGTACAGTCGCACCTGGACGAGCGACAGTCGTAGTGACCACGATATTTGTCTTGCTTATAGAGGTTTCTCTCTAAACCGATTATCTCGCATATCGAGGACCATAGAATGACTCTGAATGTTTGTTAAATCAGGCTTGTTAAATCGTTTAAAAATGAATGGAAAAGCCTACAGGCATAAGTAAGGATCTATTCTACTAGTAAACGAGTACTTCTTCCTATAGGTCCAACATAACCCACAGCAATCCTACAACAAAGTAGCTATATCTATCCCCCTCTTGCAATCACACGCTGGTACTAATTACGACGTAAGGGCGCTCGTACACGAGCTCATTACGCGCGGTCGCCTGACTGACACTTCCATTTGCCGGCAGACGCGCCCCGACACATTGTCCGTGTGCAGACAGCCTTATGAATAATATCAACTTTGCTTTATAAATATGGAGAGTGGATTTGATTTTAATTTGTTACACCGACACAAATAAGTCTATTAGATATTTTTAAAATACGTTCATCAATTATGAAAGCTGGGTTTGCTCAGTTGCGCGAAGCAGTATTACCAGCCAGACCGCAGCCTTCAATTGTATAAAACGCAAGTTCACCCCACATGGAGCGGGACCCCATTGGGGTCCTTCAAGAAGCGTGCCTATCTATCCCTTAAAGGGCCGCAACGCAATTGCAGTTCCTTGAGTGTTGCTAATGTCCATGGGTGTCGAAGATCACCTCGGTGATCCAGAGGCTCCTTCTCTTATAAAATAAAAAAATATATATTTACATTTAAAACGAGCAGATTCCTCTTTAACTTTATAAAAGACCTTTGAAGACTACTTTTTGAAACTAATAAGTGAAAGAAAACTTATATTTTGATGCACTAATTATTTGTGAATGCCATCGAAAGATCTTCGAAGTAGTAAGTAGTCAGACGTTGTTATGAACTTCTGTCTGCGACGTCACATAAACTTATAACAAACGAAGCGCTGCCAACTACAGTTTAAGTCTTACTGCTCTTTATATCAATTTACGTTGAATTCCTATAAGATACTAAAAGTTACTAATTGACTACATTTGTTACTTTTTAACTTCATAGCATTGACTAAAGTTTAATATTGTAATTAATCGAGACATTTTTAAAACACTAATTAAAAATTTATAACAACCACAAAACAAAAATAGTCCTTGTTAAAAATTGCTCGCATTTAAATTGTTTTAAATAAAATAATAATAATGAAAAACGATAATTAACATTTTAATAAATGTTTTATTGCATTCTACTCTTTATTTTATACATTAAAAAAAAACTCATGTTCCAAAGTTAGGAGAATTATCACGATACTGGCAAAGATTTGATTATTTTTGTAATTTCTTACGCGGCACGGATATTGCTGTCAAATTACTATGGAGCGCTCACTCTACGTATAATATCTCTTTGGATAAACTTTATTTATTTTTAAGTTCTCGATAGTTCAAATCTAACACGTCCTTAACCGCTGAGTTATAAAATAAAAACCGTTAATAAATTGTGATGTCCCGCCGCCGCCGTGTCCCGCGAGCGCCGCGCGAACTTTCAAGCGACGCGGCTCAAGTGTTAACTTATTCACAACTTAAGTACATTAAACTTTTTCTTCACAAACCCTTTGAACATCAAATAGAACTTATTAAATTTTGTCTTATTGCTAAAATAACTTTGTTTATACCAATTTATTCTTGGTGTTATCAAAATTCATAAATCTTTTGATGTCTCATCGCGTAGTAAGCAATGTTTTTTAATTCATAACGTTATTTTCCTTCAACTTTCCTGAGCTGATTTAATCTCGTTTATAGGAGCAATAGATCGAGGTTGCGTCTATTTTTACAATATCATTAAACAATTTATTTCAAACGGATGTTTGTTTAGAGAACAAGGAATCGTTGAGGCGAACCGGACCTAGGTCTGGCGGCGTGCCTAGCTCCGCTGTGGGGATAAACAGTGATGCTTAGTATAGCCTTGTACACACTAGCATAGTATTTTAGTCGAGTAGCAAATAGCAAGTATCCGAACAAAGGATTTACTAATCTATTCTACTTAAATGTTCCAGTTCGGACACACGTTTAGTTACTAAATTACTACCCTAGGTAGGTGGAGGTTTAGGCTTAAACGAGTCCGAACAGTAGTAAATCCTTTGTTCGGATAAATGCTACTTGCTACTCGACTAAAATACTATCCTAGTGCGAACAAGGCTTAAACGAGGATTGTTGTTGCTATTTAAAAACAACTAATAGTACAAAAGACTCAACACTCCTACAGATAAACTGTGGGCGTGTTGTGACTAGCACTGAGTACTGCTCTTTTGATAAATACTAGCCGATGCTCGCGTTTTCGTATGCGTGGGATTAAAAAATATAGCCTATGTTACTCGGGGATAGTGTAGCTTTCTAACAGTGGAAGATTTTTAGAAATCGGTCCAGTCGTTTTTGAGTTATTTCAACATATACAAAAATATGAAAGTACAAATCTTTCTTTTTTATAATATAACTAGCTGTTGTTCGCGACTTCGTTCGCGCGGAAGGCAAAAATAAAACCTATGTTACTCGGGGATAATGTAGCTTGCAAACAGTGAAAGAATTTTTTAAATCGGTTCAATAGTTTTGAGTTATTTCAATACATACAAAAATACAAACCTTTCCTCTTTATTATATGAAAAAATATTATGCATTTTTAATTAGAAACAGCTTTTCACACACTTATTCGTTTTTAAAAGCAATCGAAAATGTCTTCATTTTTACAAATTTTGTTACGATTTAAATTGTTAGAAGCTCTGAGTACGCTCTTCAATTGTTTTAAATTAAGCTTTTATTCGTAGAGCCTCCTTTCACAATATTTTGTTAACAAGAAAACAAACTTTCTCAGATAACAAGGTCTTTATGTTTAAAGCTTCTTATTTGAAAAGCGAATAAAATAATTGTGTTTTATACAAATTTTTCGAGGAAATTGTGAAAAGTTTTTTGTGTAAGGAAAGCGTTTACATAATATTATGTTTATTTAAATAAAAAAGCCTCAGAAGTAAGTCAAGATATCCTTTCTAATGATTATTACGAGGTTCTATACTACACAAAAAACTACAAAATCAGTTAATAAAATCTGTATCTAATAAATAAAACTTGTTAACAAGAAAAACATCAATTAATTATACATAAGAAAAATTAAAAAAAAAAATATTAAGTGACAAACCGTTTTCGTAATGATTTTTTTATAAACTTTTTATAAATTGGTAAGATAATTGAATACTTAAAATGAAATATAAAAATTTACACAAAAAAACAGTTTAGTTATTAAAAAATGCAACTGTATAGATATGAGATTTTCAACATTTTAACACGAGTTTTGTAAAAATGTTATTAAGGATCAACACATTAATTTAAAACAATAATTTCAAGAGAATTTTCAGGAACACTGAGCGCACTTAGTGGTGTAGATTTGGTCCAGTTAGAGTTGTTTGGAGGAGAGGCAGAGAAGGATAAGAATTTATATTTAACATTATATTACAACTAATTATATTGTTGTAGTTTTATTAAATCGGTAATATGAATTAAATAATTAAATTAGTGAACAACATAATTCTGCTATGTTCCTCGTCATCAGCCATCTGGTCGATGACGCGGTTTTCTATTCCCAGAGAATTATACAACGACCGAAATGTTCCCAAAAATCATCCAAATTTACATTGAAATTGTGTCATGGTTAGCAACCGACATAAACACGCCGCGTCGTCGAACATAATTATAAAAATATACAAAAAATAAAACATCTGAATCGTATATTTAATATAACAAGATGATCGCAACGTTGCCTACATTGCGCGGAAATATTTTAAAGTTTCAAATATCATACCAATGAGTAAAACTTAAAACGGAGCTGCTAATAATATAATCAGCTACACCCAGAAATATTATTTCACCGATAAACTAAAAGCGAGCAGTAAGAGTGTGAGAAATCATTATAAATAGCTTACACTGGAGCGAAACGTTCCGATCGGTCCACTCCGCCGCGGTCAGATGCGTCCCATAATTAGCACAACACCAAAATACAACGGAATTCACACGAGATTCACAAACTTCCCGCCATAAA
>QDHC01001555.1:26678-71847 GCA_013186455.1 Papilio dardanus tibullus | reverse complement strand
GAAAATGCCTCACTTTTAGGTATCGAGTGTTCCATCTATAGCATAATATATCTTTGAAAATAACATAATCAAAGCAACATAATTTGTACATTTTATAATCTGTCAAAACAGTAGCGCGGCAAAATGTATAGAATGCGTTGTCTCGGTCACCTTGATATTCATCGGATCTAGATTAGAATGTTGTAAGTTGATAATTCAGTTTATTAACCTTTATTGAAACTGTGCTTTGCGGATCAATGAGTCCCGTTTTTTATCTACTTCAGATGGAAACCAAATAAATGAATTACTTTTTATTTTAAGTATTTTACGTTACCACTCTTAAGACATACAGCTATATAGCTGTAAAAATTCCCAAAAACTCTATATAAATTTTAATAAATTAACGGATTATGTATTAATTATCATTATAAAAGACGTTATAAATATTTTTTATGATTTTATTCTATTACTTGACCGCGTTTAAGTACATTCGAATAATTAAATTTTTACGTAATGTCAACTGCTATGAAAAATATCATCCAATTTTTTTTTCGAAATCTAATTACCTGATATACAAATGCTGTTCCACTCAGTCGCACCACTGCACTCGATAAATTGCATTAAGTGCTAGACTTGGACCGGGAAAAAGTGCCCCATTTCCCATGGGAGACTTTCCGCCTCTTTGTTTCTATATCGGCTTATACCATGTTATAAACGGTAATTACCTTGCGACTTTGTTACATGAAAGTGTTCACATTACTTATATTACTCCAACGATCAATATACCACGGGTCTATAGAGGAAATACGTTATGCATACTATAAATAAAATAGTACTGATATATAGATTTGAACTTTTTCTGCTGCATTTTATGCCAAAACTCTAGGCTCTCATGGTTGGTTGTAAACATTGTTCTTGAAACCGCACTATATGTATTTTTGAATTAAGTATATTGATTCAAATTACATAGTTGTCTTTCAAAGTGTGATAAGACATATGCGACTTTTATAAGAAGCCTACATTCAATTCGTAGAAGCATAATAGATGTTGTAGAGCGAGATGTCATTTGTAAGTATGAGCAATTATTATGTTATACATCGTTCAAACTTACTCGGCTTACATTAACTATTTCTTATGTATATCATTGTTTATTATACTAGGAGTACAGTATAATATCAGTGAAATGGGAGATGTTTAGCTATTGTTTGTTGCGATGAGCGGCTAAAGAGTTCATTGCGTGCTTTCAAATATAACAACCTGTAAGAACTATTTCGCGAGCTTCATTATATTAACAGAGATCTATTTGTACACGTATGTACTTAATGATTTTTTAGTACAAACCAATAAAAAAAAACTTTTACTTATTTAACTTTATTACATTCTCTTGTTGAATAGTTAATTAAAAATAAAGCTTGTAAGTATCTTGTTTCTGTAATTATTTTGTAATACAAGAGTAATCATGACATTCAAGACATGACCATATATAAAATCAATTTCGCCACATCACCGTACTTCGGACGATTGCAGAATTAAGTAACAATTGGCGATAAATATATTGAAAGTGATCTTAAAATTGGTACTTTGATGTGGTGAAATGCGTACGATAGTGGGATCATGCAAGCGCATAATGAGCAATAGTTATGTTCTCGTATTATTAATAATGAATTGCATTTTATACATGTAGTTATTCTCATATGTAGCTTATTATATAACTTCACATAACATACTGTATTTAGAGTTAATATTATACAATGTCTTTTGTCGAAATATAGAACTGCATTGTGATCAGTGGGAATTACCAATTTGATTGTTATTTATGTTTAGAAATAATTATCGTGAAATGTCACTTTAATGACACTAGTATTAGTATATATCGTAATCTCTATTTTATCAAAGAGAATGAAAGGGATGACAATATGTGTAAAGTTTTTTTTTATGTTAATTAAGTCGGCGCTTGACCACAATCCCACCTAGCGAAAAGTGAAGACGCGGTCAAAAGGTGTTACGCGCTAGCTTAATAAATGCATATTCACTCTCCTCTTGAAGGCCCCTACGTCATTGTAGATTCACGATTAGTGGGCTTACCCAGTATGCTTTTCGATCGGCGAGTTCGCTGATGGAATCGACAAATTTGTATGAAACTGACATTGACGTTCGATATCTCACACGTGACAATCACATGACTTATCGAATGTCATTGTAAGTTACATAAATTTTTTGACGATTCTAGTGATATCGCCAATAACCCAAAGTACTTCGGATAACCCCCCCTGGTGATAAAATGATAACTTCTAGACGTTCAACAAGTGATTTTATAAATTGTTATAGAGAAGGAAGTTTACTTTCGATTTCATTATTACTGTATATTAAAATCATTTTAATAAAATTGTAAAGCCACAATTGAATAAGGCTATTAATGAGCATTTACAAAAGCAAATTGCATAAATTGATCTTTTTCCAAAGTTGTTTTTAACTAGATTTCTAGCGTCGTTTTTATAGTACATCAAAACAATTTTTGTTAGATTTTTTTCTAACGTGCACTGAAGCGAAGCGTATTTACCCAAAATTGTATTGTCGAAGAAACACAGCGTTGTTTACAAGCAAACTAAACTAGAAATATGTTTGTTTATTCATATGCTCATCGTCAGGGGAAATGTCGAGCTTTGGCTTTTGTAACGAAGTGTACAAACGAATTTTCTTTATTACTAGACAATAAAGGTCTAGACATTTTTTAATTTTATTTTTAGCTTAATTTTTAACTATAAAAGTGTGTATTCAATACAACTGATGTATACCTATAAAGCATTGTTCACATTAGGATAATATTTTAGTCGAGTAGCAAGTAGCAAGTATCCGAACAAAGGATTTGCCGATCTGCTCTCCTATAATATCGCTGCTCGGACTCGTGTAGTTACAAAATTACTAGCTACGCGACTAATATACCGTCCACCAGGACGGTATATTAGTCGCGTAGCTACTATGCACCAGCATTCCAGGCTTAACTGAGTATAAATGACAAAAACTCATGAAATTGATTTGCTAAACTTATGTTAAACATTTTAATATAGAACAAGTCAAGATGTTTAAGATATACATTGCTACAAAACATACATTAAAAAAATATTACGAAGTGTAATACGAAATTTTCTCCTACAAGATTTCTTTGCAAAACACATTAGGCGGGCTAGGTAAAAATATTTTCCTCCCGAGGAAGGTGACTCGGTGAAAACGTCTCGTTCATTCATTAACCACGCGGAGCTTTTCGCTATTCTAACTAGTTAAAGAAAAGCCTATCTTCTAATTAAACGATAAGATGACAAAGTAATTTAAAGTGATTATTTTTGTCAGTTGGACACTTTGGAGGTTAAAATGTTAGCTAGTCAAAATTGTTAAATAATAGTTACTCGTAATACTTATTGTTTTTTTTTTAATTCAAGTTCTTAATTAATCATCCAGAATCGTAAATAATATAGCAACCATGTTTGTAAGGCATTATTGGTGTCCCTCATTAAGTCCTATAGATACTAACTTGATGATGTGATAAACTTAGTAATTAGAAGTGCAAGCTCCTTTTGGCGTCAATTTGTCTCACTTTAAACAGCTTCTAATGGTGAAAACAAATAATAACAAATACTTAGCTCACGACTTGCTCTGTCTGTGGTCAATATTGTTAAAATGAATCAGATTCAATTTACAATAATAAATCTATATATTTATAATATTATAAAGAGATAAACTTTGTATTTTTGTTTGTATTGAAATAACTCAAGAACCACTGGGCCGATTTCAAAAATTCTTTCACCACTAGAAAGCTACATTATCCCCGAGTAACATAGGCTATATTATGTGATTTCACGCGGACGAAGTCGCGCACAACAGCTAGTTAGATATAAAAAAACGGATAAGATAGATATTTACGGAGTGCTGATTTTGTAGCTGCTTCATTCATATACACCGCCGCGCACCGCTGCATCGAGCCCACTGGCGCTCCGCCGCTTGCGCACCGTTATTATATAGCATGAGACAGCATTAGTCTTTTGTCGCTCTCTCTCTCACTCGCACACTCGCGGCGTGTGATTGGTTAAAATAACTGTAATTTTATTGGTTGTTTTGTTTGTTCATACATTTAAGGTTGTGTATATAAGTAGGGCTGTTTCCAAAATAAATTCATTCTATAAGCAAGCGTCGACTTTGACTCACCTCACCTACATTGGTGACCCCGACGTGATACTGAAGCTCTGAAGAAACAAAATGCAAGGCGACCAAATACCACCGAGTCCAGCCAACGAACCAGAAACCCCAGCACGCCGCGATGCTGAGTCGACGCACGAAGTAGGAAGCATATCACTGTCACTCCGTGTACCACCGTTTTGGCGCGATCGTCCCAGGCTGTGGTTCATCAGCTTCGAAGCCGCAACGCATGATTTGAAGAAAGGTCAGGCGCAACTAGCGCAGATGGTTATAGCTCAACTCGACAAGCAAGACGTAGAACAAATCTCAGATCTGCTGTACAACCCGCCCGCATCAAACCAGTACAACACACTCAAAGAACGGTTGATCTCTGTTTATGAAGAAAGCGAAGGCCGTCAGTTCCAGAAACTCCTGCAAGAGATGGAATTAGGCGAACAGAAGCCCACTCAATTACTTCGCCGAATGCGTAACTTGGCACGCGAGAAAGTTCCCGACTCCACCTTACGACTGATGTGGATGAATCACCTACCACCGCATGTCCGATCCGTCCTCGCCGTCAGTGACAGTATCAGCAAGACCGCCGCACTCGATGAGCTCGCACTACTAGCGGATAAAATGCTAGAGCAGGGCCAAGAAGTCTCCGCCGTGTCCGCAACTACGTCGCACGCGCAGCCTGCCGCCTCCGCTACACCTCGCACCACAGATTCGTACCTCCTGGAAGAAATAAAAAAATTATTATCACTGGAGATTGCCGAGCTTAAAGCATCCCGCTACAGTCGCCGAGACCGCCCTGGTCACTTCAACCGCTATCATCGTCGTTTCAACTCACGCTCGTCGTCTCGCCCGCAGTCACGTGGACGTAACGATTCCCCCGCACCTCACTGCTACTATCACCGACGCTTCGGAGCCAACGCGCGCAAATGCACTATGCCGTGTTCATTTAATGAAGACAACGCGGCAGTGAAGAAGACGGAAAACTAATAAATACGCTAGAAGTGGCGGAATCTAGCGTACAAAGCGATTCCTACCGCCTATTCGTCACGGACAAGAAATCAAAACTTCGATTTTTGGTAGACACCGGAGCGAACATTAGCGTCATACCAAAAATAAAAGGAACTCACTCTCAGCCACTGCCTTTCAACCTCTACGCTGCAAACAACACCGTAATCCCTACGTACGGAGAAAAAACACTCGAGCTCGACTTAAACCTACGAAGACCATACAAATGGAAATTCATCGTCGCAAACGTAAACAAGCCAATCTTGGGAGCCGATTTTTTAAATTACCATAATTTAATTGTCGATTTGAAGAACCGCCGATTGATTGACAACATCACAAGTTTCACAGTCCGAGCTCCAATATGCAGTTCAAGCACGCCTACAGTCACTAGCATCGATCAACAGCAAGCTTACCACGACGTACTGGCAAAATATCCCGGCACAACTCGTCTCACCGCTATGAAACTCAACACCAGCCACAACGTAGAGCATGTCATCGAGACCTCCGGTCAACCTATCTACGCGCGAGCACGACCACTGCCGCCGCACAGATACGCCGAGGTCAAGCGCGAGTTCGAGAACATGATGCAACAGGGGCTCTGTAGGCCGAGTAAGAGTCCCTGGGCCAGCCCACTGCACGTCGTACCAAAGAAGAACGGCGATTTACGTGTCTGCGGCGACTATCGTAGACTCAACGCTGTCACTAAGCCAGATCGCTACCCCATACCGCGACTACGCGATTTCACCAACCAGCTGGCACAGAAGACTATATTTTCAACACTAGACCTCAACCGAGCCTACCAGCAAATCCAAGTAGCCACAAATTACATCGAAAAGACAGCAATCATAACGCCGTTTGGACTTTTTGAATTCCCGCGCATGTGCCCAGGAATGCGAAACGCCGGTCAGACGTTTCAACGTTTCATACACGAAGTACTCAGAGGACTAGACTTCGCATTCCCATTCATCGACGACGTTATCATCGCTTCTGAAAACGAAGAACAACACCGTCAGCACCTATGTCAAACTCTACAACGATTCGAGCATTATGGTGTAACTATCAACCCATCAAAATGCATATTCGGCCAGCGAGAAGTAAAGTTCTTGGGTTACACCGTCAACCAAGATGGAATCAAGCCGCCTACAGAAAAGGTTAGAGCAATCGTCGAGTATCCGAAGCCTAGAACAGTAGAAGAACTCAGACGTTTTCTCGGCATGATCAATTACTACCGAGAAAACATACCTAATGCCGCATCCGTTCAAACTCCACTCAACGCCTACCTACACAACAGTAAGAAAAAAGACAAGACCGAGATCATCTGGACTGAAGAAAGTACGCAAGCATTCTTCAAATGCAAGAAAAGCATTCAAGATGCAACAATACTGGCTCACCCACAACACTCCGTCCCGCTCGCACTCATGTGCGACGCGTCTAGTTCCTGCGCTGGCGCTGTACTACAACAGTACGTCAACAACAAGTGGCAACCTCTGGGCTACTTTTCTAAGAAGTTTTCCGATGCACAAATCAAGTATAGTGCGTACGACCGCGAACTACTAGCGATCTACATGGCTATCAAACACTTCCGAAAAACATTTGAAGGCAGACAACTGATTGTGTATACCGACCACAAGCCGCTGACTTTCGCATTTACGAAGATAAACAATAACAACGAGACGCCACGAAGAACCCGACAAATCTCATTCATCGGTGAATTTACAACCGACATCCGTCATATCAGTGGAGCTGACAACGTAGTGGCCGACGCGTTATCACGGATTGACGCTATCAGCTGCCCCACCACTCTCGACTACGAACGACTCGCCGATGTGCAAGACAAGGACAGCGCTATATCAAATCTTATGAAGCAAGAAAACTTACTTATGAAGAAAATCACGCTGCCTACAAAAAATAGACAAATTTATTGCGAATGTTCATCATCGAAAATTCGCCCATACATACCAGAGGAGCTCCGATTCGATGCATTCAACGCAGTACACGGACTCAGCCATCCTGGAGTTCGATCAACACGCAAGCTCATACAAGAGCGATACTTTTGGCCTACAATGAACTCTGACGTCGCGAAATGGGTTAAAACATGCATCGCTTGCCAAAGATCGAAGATTCAACGCCATACAATCAGCGCTACGTCATCGTTCCCGCCAACAGCTGATCGCTTCATACATGTCCACATTGACATCGTAGGACCTCCCCCCACCACCCCGCAAGACTATCGTTACCTCATTACGATTGTGGATCGTGCAACTAGGTGGCCCGAAGCAATTCCAGTGCAAGATATTACAGCTGAAACTGTAGCGAAGATATTTTACGAAAGCTGGATTTCACGTTACGGCTGTCCCGCCAAAATAACAACGGACCAAGGAAGACAGTTCGAGAGTCGTCTATTCGCCGCGCTCACTCAACTACTCGGCGCACAGCGAATACGCACAACACCGTATCACCCGCAGAGCAACGGACTAGTCGAACGTTGGCACCGAACAATGAAGTCAGCACTAAAGGCACGCTTAATATCAAGCAAACACTGGACTGAGGAGCTGCCCACTATCATGTTAGGCTTACGTGCTGCCATACGTACCGATACGCAAGTCAGCGCCGCCGAGTTGACGTATGGAAGAAACCTACGATTGCCGAGCGATTTCTTCGATGAAACAAACATCGCAGCTGCCTCACCAATGGACTACGACTATGTATCCCACCTCCGCCGCACTATAAGCGACCTGAAGCCCACACAAGCCCAGCAAGTCACACCGCACACCAACAAACGCGTTACTTTTGTACACCCAGATTTACGTAACTGCAACAATGTATTCGTGCGCGTCGACGCTGTAAGAAAACCTCTACAACCACCCTATAAAGGCCCTTATCCTGTGCTACAAAGGAATGACAAGACGTTTACAATACAGCTGCCAAATCGTGAAACTGTCATATCAATAGATCGATTGAAACCTGCATACACATTGAATGACAGCGAAGATACTCCCGCATCCGGCCCAACGAAGCAACCAACATC
This sequence comes from Papilio dardanus tibullus, assembly GCA_013186455.1. Classification (NCBI taxonomy): domain Eukaryota; kingdom Metazoa; phylum Arthropoda; class Insecta; order Lepidoptera; family Papilionidae; genus Papilio; species Papilio dardanus. The sequence goes on along the minus strand of QDHC01001555.1, from coordinate 63,650 downwards.
AAGATGCGGTCAAGATACTCCTGCATCCGGCCTAATGAAGACATCTACATCAAGATGCGGTCGAGCCATCAACCGCCCTGTACGCTTCGCTTGAAGGGGAGCCCTGTAGCTGCTTCATTCATATACACCGCCGCGCACCGCTGCATCGAGCCCACTGGCGCTCCGCCGCTTGCGCACCGTTATTATATAGCATGAGACAGCATTAGTCTTTTGTCGCTCTCTCTCTCACTCGCACACTCGCGGCGTGTGATTGGTTAAAATAACTGTAATTTTATTGGTTGTTTTGTTTGTTCATACATTTAAGGTTGTGTATATAAGTAGGGCTGTTTCCAAAATAAATTCATTCTATAAGCAAGCGTCGACTTTGACTCACCTCACCTACATTGGTGACCCCGACGTGATACTGAAGCTCTGAAGAAACAAAATGCAAGGCGACCAAATANCGAAGTGAAATGTAAGATTTGTTTCAAAACCTTAAAATAGTCAGGGAATACGTCAAACATGAATAAACATTTAAAGAAACACCCTAATTCTGGTAAGGTAATTTTTTTTAATGATTATATGGTCCTTATTCATATAACCTAAAATTTGTTTTGTAGTAATTTAATAGGCCACGAAACTGATTATTTTATATATTCTTTCTAGTGTAAAAGGAGATAAAAAAGAAACGACGATGTCGACGATTCAGAAAAAGTTAGAACTGTCGAATTTACCGAGTCGTGATCACGAACCCCAACCATCAACAAGTACATCGAAAGCACCTGAATCAGATACATTGCTAACAACTCCTTCACCATCTGATGTCGAGAGAATTCCAATAGTAATCAGTGGTGATGGTGAGTTAGAAGAAACCTATGCACCACTTCCAAAAAAAAAGGCAACTTTCAATTGTACAATCAATGGAACGAAAATACTCTTATTTGGATGGTGGAAAAGATTATTTGAAACTCTGCAAATGTTTGCTTTATTTTATTTGCGTTGATAAAAGACCGTTTGACATTGTGAAAGGGCGTGGGTTTAAAAAATTGATGCATCAAGCGTGTCCATCATTTAAAATTCCTCATGTAGATACCCTCAACCCTTAATTTGATTTTGTTCACTGTGAGAAACATATGAGAAAAAAAATTATTTCGTTATATTTTTACACCAAATTCGTATTTTTTGTAATATTATCGTACCGTGTATAATATTTTTTAATAGTAAAAAAATAGTCTACGCACCTGGCAACACTTTTACTTGTCAGTGTCAAAGCAAAATGTCGGCGCCTCGCAGGTCGTCTATGTTCCGTAAGGTAAATATAAAGATTTTAATTGATTTTCTATTGTTTCAAGTATTTTAATGCTTTCACTAACTTATCTAGACTATTTGTTATATTTTGGTGTGTGAATTATGTGCCTTTATGTGAATCCTCAAGTTTTATGACCCGCCAAAAGCTTATGTTTATTGTGATGAACATTGCCAAATAACCTATAAAGTACCTACAATTTGTTATGTTCATCACGGTAAACGATGCCAAATACCTAATGATAAATTAATCCAAAATAGTTGTCTTTTTTTTTAACATTTTGAAGTTATGGGTTTTATTTTGCTTATTTCGGTATTTTCTGTTGCCAACAGCATACTTTGCATGGACGCACGGCAAAAATATTGGCGCTTGTGCCTATACAGCATGCTCCCTCAGATACCAGTGATAGGTCCGACATAGACAATGAATTGGCAGATCTGCATACTCCAAGTTTAGCTTCATCATCATCACCATCTCTAGATTCATCTTTAGAGCGAATGAATATTTTAAGCAGTCCTGAACCTGATGCTGAAGATCATGACACTGGGGACGATCCACCTGAATTTGATTTTACAAAAACATCATTGCAATTGACTCCAGTTCTACGTCAAAGTTGCCCAGCTACGCCGACTAGAGAACCGAACTACGAGAACATACCTTCCTTATCTTCTATATCATCTCTTCCGTCTGAAGCCCCTTTATCAACTCCTGAAAGTGCTACCAGGAAAACTCGAGCCCAAAGGCACATTACTCCAGTGCTGGCTAAAAGACGAAAGAAACTTCCGAAATTCGTACTAACCTATAAATGGAAAAAAAGCGTCACCTTCCGTCACCAAGCTACAATTGAACAAAACCAAGACCATAATATAATGAATGCTTCTTTTCTGCCCACTGCAGATTCCCTAGAATATTTTAATATTTTTTTTTCTTCAGACATTGTGACCGATATTACCGTACAGTCAAATCTATACTCTGTTCAAAAAACTGGCAAATCTATTCAAGTGACAGAAGACGAAATGCGTGATTTTATAGCTATCCATATACTTATGGGTATTGTCACAATGCCTAGTTACCTAGACTATTGGAGCAGTAGATTCCGGTATGCTCCGATAGCAGATCTAATGAGTTTAAAACGCTATCAACAGATTCGTAGATTTCTACACTTTGCTGATAATAGCTTAGAAGATACTGATAGATATTACAAAGTAAGACCAATAGCAGAAAAAATAAGAAAAAACTGTTTGCTGCAAGAAAATGAAAACAAATTTAGTATAGATGAGATGATGATTGCTTATAAAGGAAGAAAGGCAGGCAACAGAAAGCAATACATGAAAGATATACCCAACAAGTGGGGATTTAAAAATTACGTGCGAGCTGGAGTAAGTGGCATGATTTATCACTTTATCCTATATGGAGGAGAAGATACATTCCGTTTTCATAAATTCACTGAAAAAGAAATTTCAATTGGGTTTGGGGCACAAATTGTAATAGCTCTTTGTCAATCTATTCAAAGAAAGCCAGCCACAATATTCTGTGACAATTTTTTTTCATCGCCTGAGTTATTTTATATTTTAAAAGAAAATTATGGCGTATTTGGTTTGGGTACCATTCGTAACAATAGAACCAGGGGAGCTGGATCTATTTTAACTAGTGAAAAGGCAATGAAAAAGAAAAAGAGAGGAGCTTATTCACAGGTCGTATGTGATAAAAGCAAGCTGGCTCTCGTTCGCTGGAACGACAGTAAGCCTGTCACCCTGATAAGTTCATTTGTTGGATGCACACCTGTGCATAAAATAAAGAGATATTGTAAGGTAGAAAAGCGAAAGTTAGATGTTGACTGTCCTCAAATAGTAAGGGAGGACAATAAACAAATGGGGGGTGTAGACCTGGGTGATATGTTAGTATCTCTTTATAAAATACCATTCAAGTCTAGAAGATGGTATATAGGTATATTTTGCCAGTTGTTAGATATAAGTATTGATGGGCAGATGATAAAAACTCAAATGATATTTACTCGAGTTTTTATCCAAAATGGATAAAAACCCGTTTTTACCCATTTTCATCGGATTTTTATCCAAATCAATGGATATTTATGTTTTTTCGAATCTAATATATATTTAACTGTCATGTATTGTATCAAAACTATCTTATTTATAACTGCACCCTATCCTGGGCTCCTTTTATACCTTTGTTTTCGATTATCCTGCCCCTAACATCATTATGTCCATGCCAAGCAGTGCCCAGGTAATCTTCTTATGAACCGTATACGCATCTAAGTGCCACTATAAGACCTCATCTTAAGCTGGCATATTATTTCATACTAGCTGTTGTGCGCGACTTCGTCCGCTTGTAATTAAATAATATAGCCTATGTTACTCAGGGATAATAAAGAAGAACAAAAATAAAATTATATCTAACATGCCTTGTTAATTAATTTATTGATGAAAACAACTTTTGAATGCAAAATTATTAGGTACTTCCGCGTATGTATAGGTCTACCAAGATCTGATGGCAAAAAGGGAAAAAAGAATTGACCCTAACAATACTGGAGAAATTGGAGTAAAACGTTTCGATACTTTGTTTTCCTAATCATTCTGACGTCTTGTATATTATATATATATATATATATATATATATATATATATATACTAGCAGTTGCCCGCGACTTCGTCCGCGTGGTGTTTAAAATATTTACAACTACAATTTACTTTCTATTCATATTTCAACATTGAAAAAAATGTTATATTTACTTGATATTGAGTACTTATACTAATTTAACTAAATTAAATAACAGAATGTCCTAATTATTTTGCATTACTTCTTACGCCCGGCTCGTAAGATGATTTTTCGGTTACCATTATTACTTGTGTTCGCGATATCTTCTAAACTATTCGTCAGATTTAAATAAGGTCAAGGACGATTTTAATCTACATTAAATTCCCCTGATAACAGATACACTTATTTGGATAAGGATTAATATTTAAACCAAAAAAATAATGCGGCAAATTAAGTGCATATTTTAATTGATTTTCAAAAACAAAAAGTGATTATTGTGAGAAAACCGTAAAAGATAAACATATGCCATCGCTGACTTTTTTGTAGAACTTTTTTAGATCTACAAATGTCTCGTACATCATTTTTATAGAACTTGAGCGGTTTAGCCAGCGTAAGCCAATAAAAAGGAAAATTTAATGAAATTTTGCGACAGGGTCCAGAAATGCGCTGTTTATTCCTATTTCCTAAACTTTGCTAAAAATAAGTTATAGCCTATGTTAGACACAAGGAACGTAGCTTTCTAATAGTGAAAGAATTATCGAAATCGGTTCAGTAGATTTTGAGTTATTTCAATACAAACAAAAATCCAAAAATACGAAGTTTCTCTCTTTATAATATTAGTATAGATATTGATGGGCTGACGTCTCGGGTTTTTATCCATTTCGGATAAAAACTCGAGACGTCAGCCCATCAATACTATAGTGTTGCGGCCGGAACACTGGCCGGCAAGAAGAAACCTCTTTGGTGGAAATTTAATACATTTTCATTTTAATTCTTTTACGTTTGTCTTTTAAGTAGGTAGTTATTGTTTAAGTTGGAAACTTTTATTTAATCTATTTATTAATATTTTAACAAAAATGGTGTTTGCTTATTATGCTTATCACATTACTTTACACGTTAAAAAGTTGTTAATATCAATAAATTGATTAATAAAGCATGTTAGATATAATTTTATTTTTGTTATTCTTTTCTTCCGAACCCGTTTATTCATAAAAAAAACATGTTTACGCTAAATTACATTTATAAAATGACAGATAGTTTTTATCCACGTTTTGGATAAAAATCACGCAGAAAAGATAGAAATTATGGGTATTTATCCATTTTGAGTTTTTATCCGGATAAAATCCCAACACTAGATATAAGTATAAATAATTCATGGATTTTATATAAAAAAAATACTAACGACAAAAAAAATGTCTTTGAAAATATTTCGGCAAGATCTATATCTAAATTTAACAAAAAAGAACCGGTCTGTACGTTCTCACTCTATCGTTGAAAATTCAACAATAAAAAACCCTAAGTTACCCAGGCCCATTAGCCCCATACGTTTCGACAATATTTGCCACTTTCCTAATACAAAAGAAGACATGGGGAGGTGCAAATATTGACAAAAAAATACTACTGTGTACTGCATAAAATGTAATATAAGACTGTTTTGTTACCGGAAAAAAATCTCGTATTTGTTTTCTCAATTTTCATACAAAATAATACAAAGTTTTTTGTGAAATGCTAGAAGAGGCTCTATTATGTTATAAAAGATATGACGGCGCTTCGAGAGTGTCAAGGAGCGACGAAATGACAGCTGTCATTCTCTATAAGCTGAGTGACACAAGCTGTCAGAAGTGACAGCTGCCATTTTTGATATTGACAAGGACGGGGCGGGGTCGCTCCGGCACTCTGACGCAACTCCGGAGACTTATGCACGCGCGACGCGAGAAAGGAAGTAAATCGACTCGCATCGAAAAAGGGCGTAACGTATTCGTAGGAGCGTCGTTGTGTTCCTTATAATCATATTGTGTAAAGTTTAATTTCGAGTACAGTTTGTCATAATAATTAGTGATCTTGAACAATTCGTAGTTTTAATTATCCACGACGGCTCGGCGCAATCATGTATCCGGATGACGTACCTGTCCCCGTAGATATTTCGTTATGTCTTTGTTTTGTTTTTTATATAAATAAAAATATTTTGTAAACCGCACCACCTGTTTGAATGTGTACCCTAATTTGATTATGTTCATCACAGTAAACATTACAATAAAGTGGTATTTCTCGACAGATTTGGCAATGTTCACTCTGATGAACATTGGTTTCCTGGAAACCTGAAGGTCGCAACATTTTTTTTTATTTTTTCTGGATTCCTTACTACCCTAAACTTATAAATATACATAAAATTTACATATATATAACACATTGAACCTCTGCCAAATTAAGGGTTATCCCTGCTAGACACGTTAATGAAGGACTACAGAGATTAGAGGAAGTCTTTAGGGCTACTCAAAAGGGGATGGCTTACGCTAAAATTAAGCAAATGTCATTTTTTTCTAAACACTATAGATTTTCTTGGCTACGAGGTGAGTGCAGATGGAATTCGACCAGGCCACCGGAAAACCGAAGCTGTATCAAAATTTCCCAAACCCAAAAACCAACACGAATTACGGCAGTTCTTTGGTCTCTCTGGATACTTTAGGCGTTTCATCAAAAACTACGCTTTATTAGCGGCACCATTAAGGTTTCTTTTGAAGAAAGACATAAAATGGTCATGGGGCGAGAGTCAAGATAATGCTTTCCTAACGCTAAAGGATATGCTAACCAAGAGACCTGTACTAGCACTATACGATCATACTGCGGAGACGAAACGAAATATGTTTTCCAATATAAATATTGTACTACTCTCGGGACATTTTTCTATAAATAGGTTAAAGTTTGTGTCTGAAAATATTTTTCATTGCGTACCTGGAATAGAGACTTGATATTTTGCATATGTGTTTCTAACGTAGATAAGCGCTAAAAAGTTTTTAACTCCCTTATAGGTCTAAAGTATGAGTCCGAAGTTCATATGGATAAATGTTATTCCTTCGAAAAAATATTTAAGTGTTTAAATAAATCAATTACGCGTTTCATGCTTTTAAAAAAACTGTAAAAGGAGCTATTTGGCCAAAGGAGTTACGAAATTTTATTATTTTTTATTTTATATGACAAATAGTAAAGAATTAGGTCTTTTAGACTTTCTTTAAACGTATGCTGTATATTGTTGAAATATGAATAGAAAGTAAATTGTAGTTGTAAATATTTTAAACACCACGCGGACGAAGTCGCGGGCAACTGCTAGTTTAAACATAAAATTTAAAATATTTAAAAATAGTATTTAGTAGAATTTAGATAATTTATACTTTTCTATAATTTTTCATTGTTGAATATGACAACACTGATTGTCACTTTGACTTCCTTTTTCGACTATAGAAGAAGCGGTGCAAATGCGCCACAAGAAAATTGTAATTAATTTATCAATATAGCTCTCCATATAGAGTTGAAGTCCAATTTTACCCCTGGCTGTTTCAATAACATACAGCCAGTTTGTTTACCCATGTTTAAAGGTTCCATAACCGATCCCAAGACTTTGTCGTAGGGCTAACATGGGTAAATTTTATACTACATGAAGATTTTGTATTACATGAAGTTCAAAATAAAGACCTCCAAATTTACCTCTGGCTGTTTCATTAACATACAGCCAGTTGTGTGGTCCTTCGAGAAAAAAATATCACGTTGTGTGGTCCTTTGAGAAGAAGAAAAACCTGCGAAGTTCTGTAACAACGTGGCCGGCTAATGGCGTCCAACATAAAAATTGAAAAATTTCTACGCAACTACTCGAAATTTTAGAAATATATTGGTATAATTCAAGAAGAACAATGACGGAGAATATTTCACGTCTACGTGCGAGGCGTGGACATTTAAAAGCGGCGATCACACGATTAGAAGATTTCGTCAATGATCCGGGTAGCCTCGCAGCAGTCGGCGGCGCGGCGCGGAGCACCTGGAGGCGCGGAGAAGCCGTCTTGTTACTGGATTGAAACTGGTGTTCAAGGATTATGAAAACTTAAATATTGAAATTTCAGCCTTGGACCCGAAAGATGCTGAAAACTTAAATATTGAAATCTCAGCCTTGGACCCGAAAGATGCAGAGCAGTTTGAGGTAATAGAATTAAAATACTATAAATTATTTGCAATCCTCAGCGATACTATTAAAAGTTGTAATCAAAATTAAACTATTACTAACAAGGATTTTTTTACCTCTGGCTGTTTCATTAACAGCGACGTTCAAATAAAAAGGCAGAAAGGTCCGCAACATACCCAACATCCGCTCCCTTCAAAAGATGTGCGCGTAGATGGATTCGAACATTGGCCTGTATTTGCGAGTCGATTACGGTGCAAGATGCCCAATTGTAAGGGCACCACACAATGGTCGTGTACCAAATGTAATGTACCGTTGTGTCTAAATCAGAGAAACAACTGTTTCAAAGATTTTCATTCACTGCAGTAAGCCTAATTCCATAATTAGGCTAATTCTAATTCTAATAGCATAGTACTTAGGCTACATTATTATTATTAACTGTAATGCATACTGATGTAGATCTACATCAGTAAGTTTTTTTATTAAAAATAAACTTTTTGGAAAATAAATATTTTTTCTTTATTTTTCCCTTTATCTATGTTTAATTACCTACCTGTTTCAATTTATGGTATTTAAAAAGGTAAAATCATGCATTTAAGGTATAATAAATTGTAATTGCCTTTACATTTCATTTTAATAATATTATTAACTAACATCTTAACAAATCTTAATTGCAGTTATTGTATCCTATTTATGTATGTTTGGAACGTGCGCCCATACGCAGACAGCCATATTTTAACTACGCCGCGTGGAAGTTCGCCATTATGACGTATTTGCAACTCGAGGAACTTTGGGAGGTTATAGTCCCAAACCATCCTGATGCGAAGATCGACGCTGCAGGAGACATAAAAGCAAGAACGATTATTTTATTAATTCAGCCTGTCAATTATGTGCATATACGAGACGTGCAAACCACACGGGACACGTGGTTACGCCTAGATAGGGTATTCGTTGGTAATGGTCTAGCAAGAAAAGTGGGTGTACTCCGTGAATTCGTAACGACAACCCTTAATGATTGTTCGTAAGTCGAGGATTATGTAAATAAGATTGGGGGACCGCCACTAGCTGCATAGGATCGGTTTCAGTGTCGAAGATGAATGGCTAGGCGTGCCTATGCTGGCTGGCCTACCTGACATCTACTACCGACGTAGAGAAGTTGCGGAATCGCCGATGCTATCAAAACTAAGCTCATTCAGGAAGTCAAATTGGAGCGTCTGGCAGCATCTTATACAAATAAAAAGACAAAGAATTACCCAAATATTTTTTACGCAGTCCTCTAGTCCCCGCTGTTATAATTGTAACGAGTATGGTCATATATTCCGTTTTTGTAAGGCTACGAAGAAGAAAAGAGATAAAAATAAGAGTAGTCCGACGTTTGTTAAAACATTTTCAGCTTTCACAGGTGAATGCAATAATGAAGATTGATATCTGAACTCCGGTGATGCATATCACAAATAGATGAGACTTACGAAGGAGCAGAACCAGCAACCAGTCATAACACGCTTTGATAAATCGAAGAAAGAGTGAGTTGCTATTCCATGCCCCGAAGTAATCAAGGAGTACAATTCCGTGAGGAAGCGTGAACCTATTAGATTAATTTATAGGTCGTTATCACATCACAATGAAGAGCCGCAAGGGGACCATATTCATGGGATATGTTCAAGAAGGTAAATAATATAAAAGGAAATTATCAAATTCTCAATTTGGGTACATTCGGACTAGAACTTGCTGAAACCCTCTGCAAATTGGGTCTACCTGCAAATGGCGCTAATCGGTAAACCAAAAATTAATTTTCGAAAGTCGAAGTCTTCGCCGATAAACCCTACGGTAGGGCACAAGTTCGAGTAGGATGGCGGTGATGTAAAGATCAGCTGTAATTCCGCCTCTATGAAATGACGGAATATTGTTATGAAGGGACGTCGTATTGTAACTATTTTAAAAAATTGCCACACTTGTCTGTGTCTTCTATGTCTCCACAGTCGTATGCTGCAGAATCATCATATAGCGAATCCTCAATATATGAGCCGTTCAGTGCACACATCGACTAACTCCACTTTTTGAAAAATCTTAAATTTTATGTCAAAGCACTTGGTATAATCATAACTTTTTGTATTTATAATAACTTTCCGGAATAATAAAGATTAGCACCGTTAAATGGCAAATTTTTTTTGGCCATTGAATAATAAGTAATTTATTTCAGGAGCCATTTCGATTAACTCCATACTCTAATGTAAATCGTTTCGGTAACGCTGTATCTGTTCTGGCCGTGCATCGACGCTTATTTGTTTTTAAACAGCGGAAGATGCTCTCTCCCTCTCAATAATATTCGTAACAAAATCGCATCGGTAAACAGATAAAAATAAGCGCAATGCAAACGGTAGTTAGTATAGCAGTGATCTCGCACGCTGAATGTTATTCTGTACTTCTTAGTCTTTTCAATATTACTCCCAGATTGTTTTTAAAGAAATAAATATTATACCGTTATAATCAAGATGAGTGAGACTAATAATGTGAGTGAGGAAAGCAGTGATGATTCTTCAATACGATTTATCAACAGAAAGTCTGGTCCAAGACGTTTATCGTTTTCCTCGGATTCATCGGATTGCAACAGTACAAACCCAACAAACACATTGATTGGGAGGAAAAGAAGTCGTAATCCTGTTAAATGGATACGAAATTTACAAAAGCATAACAGGATAAAAGGTTTGGAATACAGGAATAGGGGAGGAAAATTAATACCTGCAAAAACATTTGTCGATATACCATGCAGATGCCGTCAAAATTGCAATCAAAAAATTATTTCGGATGAGAGAGAGGCTGCCATGAAAGCATTTTATAGTTTACATAGTCAACTTGACCAAAATATTTTCTTAAGAGGTTGTATCAAAGTTAACGAAATAAAAAGAAGGCGCCCTACGAATGAAACTAAAGAACGAAGATTACATTCGTTTACATATTACTTTCGAAAAGAGAGACTTGATATTCCCGTTTGTAAAAAATATTTTAGAGACACTTATCAGGTGAGTGACGGGCGGATATACGATTGTTGTTCTAAAGAACAAGTTACATCTTTGATTGATAAGCGCAAAGGTCGAGTTGCAAGCAATAAAATAGATGATACAAATGTTATAAAGCATATAAAGTCATTTCCAGCCTACAGTAGTCACTACACCAGAGCTCATAATCCAAGACGACAATATTTAAATCCTGACTTAAATATTAAGAAGATGTATGAACTATACGTCACAGAATGTGAAAAGGAAAACGTAGCACCAGTGAAAGAAAAATATTACTATAATGTGTTCTCTACAAAATTTAATTTACATTTTAAACAACCATCAAAGGATACGTGTCAAACTTGTGATGCTTTTCAAATAAAAATTCAATCTTCAGACGATGAGGGAATTAAGATGGCAAAAATTGAAAAGGAAACTCACTTAGAAGAGGCTGAACGGGCTCGCAGTCAAATGGCTGCCGATAGAATGGCAACATCGGAAAAATTGTTCGTATTTTCTTTTGACTTGGAAAAAGCTTTAGCCTTTCCCAAGTTGACCACATCCGTAGCTTACTATAAGCGAAATTTATATGTTTATAATTTTGGATGTCATGAATTCAATAAAAATATAAGCCATATGTTTGTTTGGCCAGAAACTGAAGGATCTCGTGGGTCTCAAGAAATTTCATCTTGTCTAATAAAGTACATAAAGACTTACGCTGCAAACTTCGAAAAAATAATAACATATTCGGATTCGTGTACCGGGCAAAACAGAAATATTAAAACCGTCTTAAGTTTATTGAAACTTGTTCAAAGCACGAAAATCAAAGCTGAATCAATTGAAATGAAATTTTTGGTAAGTGGACACAGCTATTTGCCCAATGACTCAGATTTTGCCATTATTGAGTCATGTGCGAAAAAAAATCAAAACATTTTTTCACCAGATGATTGGTACCATATAATCAAAACATGTAAAAAGAAAGCGCCATTTCATCTAATCCAAATGACTCACCAAGATTTTTTGTCAACAAAACCTTTAGAACAGTCTATCATTAACAGAAAAGTAACCGTCACAGGGCTTCCAGTAAATTGGCTTAAAATGCGCTGGATAAAGTTAGAAAGGTCCAAACCCTATCTCATACAATTCAAATGTGACTATAATGAAGATACAGAATTTCAAACCATTAATATAAGAAAATCTTTAGTGGGTAGACCGCAAAGTTTGAAAAATATAGATCAGCCTTTATTATATCCTAAAGGTAAAACTGTGACAAGGGAAAAATGGAGAGACATGATGGACCTGCTAAAATTCATTCCTCCTGTTAAACACGATTACTATAAGAACTTGTCAACAAATCGAAATGACGAATCCTCGCATACAGCTGATGAAGAAGACATTATTTATAATATTGCTGAATCATCCCAAAGAATAATGCCGCTGACATAAAACTGCTATGAATTAATTACAAAAATTATATTATAACAGAACTGACAACATACATTTTTATGGAAAAGCTGTGATAAAAATGTATAATAACTAACTTTTTCTGTAATAAAAAACTTAAAAATGTAAAGACTTAATTTAACTTTATTACTTTTTTCAGTTGCCAAATCGATTAACTCCACCAGTCACATAAAAACTGTAACATTACTGACGATTGTTTGTTGGCTATTCTTTCTTATTAATTTTGTACACCGTTAGATGAAAGCTATATCTGCAATTATGCATTCTACATTATATATTTGAATTCATATTATCAGAGGAATTTTAAAAAACAATATACATTACATCATCGCGTTTCTCAACTTTTTCTTTTATGGAGTTAATCGATGTGTGCACTGAGCGGCTCATATTATAACACCAAAAACTATATTTTCAAAGAACAAGCAGTTGAACCCACTTTGCCACCAATTTTCAATCCTTCAAATGTTTTTCCAACTGACTATTTAGACATAGACAGAACATAAATAATGAAACGTAATGGCTGATTAAGCAATAATTTACAATAGGTGGCGCTATTATATTATTATTATTGTTGGAACGTAGGTTAAGCATTAAAAAAAAACTGTCAATGTCATACACACGCTGCTATAACTTTGATTGTAAATGCCATGTACGAAAATTCAAAAAAATATAGATATTTTAGCAAAATAAAGTTTCTCATTTAAGTACTCAACAATTATTATGTAATAATATAATAGCCACCACCGTGTATAGATAAAAACACATTAACATTAAATATCACCGTATATTAGAACATGGAAAATTGTAGAGAAATTATTATTTAACTGGGTGAATGTTAAATGACGTACTTGCCACCAAGAAAGCACGAGACGAATAAAAAGGATATTAAAAATTAGAGAATAAATGTTAGAGGAAAATGTAACACCAAAGAAGCAACAGGAATTAATTTGTAATAATGTAATTTTATAATATTAAGTAAATAAGTGTGAACAACAATAAAAAAATTATATTGAAGCAGCTGGGCTAATTCAGACGGAAGAATGTAGACAAATCGCAATATTTTTAAATGCGGCAGGCCAGGGAGCTGTGGACGTATACGAAACATTTTCGTTTAAAAAAAAAGAAATAACTTCAGAAAAAGTACCCACTTGTAACATATTTTCTGATTAAATAGGTCAGTACTAGAATAGAACTCTTAGAGTTAAGTTTAACCTTGTACTATATTTTTTACTTTATTTTTGTTTTCTTTGTGTATGTTTCTTTTGTTTACAAAATAAATAAATAAAAAGTGTTAGTGTTAAAATTTTTCAAAATAGACAAAAAAAAACTTGGATTCCAAGTCAGTTAATTAAAGATAATGGTCATAGATCTTATTTAATTAAAAGGGAGCATGGTCGTGTAATTACTAGAAATAAAGAAAACATATCAATCATTGTAAAAATAAGTTTATTGTTAAACAGAATACTGATGTTAAAGGTTTGATGTTAGATAATAATTTGATGTGTAATAGCAATAATGAAGTCTTGAACAGTCAACCAGAAATTAGTATATCCGTACAGGTAGAATAGTTAGGAAACCTTTATATTTGAGAGTCTATATTGTATAATTAGTAAGATGTTACTATTTTAGATAAAAAAGGGATGTCCTATATGATATATAGTCTGTGCAACTAATATCAGGATACGGATAAAGTCTGGGTTTCAATAATTATTTAAACATAAAATTAAAATATTTAAAAATAGTATTTAGTAGAATTTAGATAATTTATAGTTTTCTATAATTTTTCATTTTGTATATGACAACACTGATTGTCACTCTTCCTTCCTTTTTCGACTAAAGAAGCAGTGCCAATGCGCCATAAGAAAATTATAATTAATTTATCAATATAGCTCCCAATGTAGAGTTAAAGTTCACAATAAAGAACTCCAAACTGACCTCTGGCCGTTTCATTAATATACAGCCAGTTGTGTGGTCCTTCGAGCCGGATCTGAACCAGCGACCTATGGATTTTAAATTTAAGGCCATTGTTGCCATTAAATTCAGATAATTCAAGCTGTGAATAAGGCCGGCCATTTCATCATAGGTAAGGCCATGATAAATTATCCTGAAACAGACTTAACAAATACATGTATGAAACATTTAAAATTTAGGATCATTTTAAACAATATCAAACAAGATTTTTGGAAGATCTGGTCTAGGGATTACCTTATACAATTACAAAGTGGGACTAAGTGGAAGCAATCAAATCCTAATTTAATTAAATGTGACCTTGTGATTGTGCGAGGTGGAAATTCTTCACCTTTAACCATGTTAAAACAATTCCTGGACCTGATGTTACCATCGACCTTAAGGTCAGGGTTGTTGAGGTGAAAATGAATAATAAGGTGTAGATCACTTCAAAATATTTGTCCATTGCCAATTTAAGCTAGTTTTAGTTTGTTTACCCATTAGTGGTTCTATAACCGATCCCAAGACTTTGTCGTACGGCTAAACATCGGTAAATTTTGTACTACATAAATATTGTAATTGGCATAACCGAAAAAATATTCGAAAGAGTAACTGCGCCGAGTGTGTGGCCGGCTGGGATACGGCTCGCGGAGTGGTTTCTGTTCCGGCCCCGGGCTCCACGGGGCGAACAAACGAATTAACTCCACAGCGAACTCCAAGTCAAATAAATGTCATAATACTGAAGATAGCGAATTCGTTGCAATCGAATCAATGTGTAATGCCGCCGCGAATCCACAGCAGCCGAGCCTGCCTGTTCAACATAACCTGACTAAATCACTTGTTATATGTCATCAAAACATCGCCGCAATCCACAAGAAAACACACCGACTAGAAGTTCTTCTTAACGCCGAAACTCCAAAATTACCCCTGGCTGTTTCATTGACAGTCTGTGTCAGAGATATGTATAAAATCAAATAAGACATGTTTCTTTTGTAACCCTGTTTAAGGGGCCCCGCTGGTCCCTGCTGCTACTATTGATGCAGCATCTTTGGTTCCTTTGGGTTGTTGATAGTTACTTTATCACTTATTCAATGAATATTCATTGGACAAGTTCTACCATTTAGATTTGATGTAGTTTATAGTTATAATGTGGAATACAATTTAATAATGAAATTACAATAATTATTTAAACAATGAAATGTAATTTAGTGAATAAGAATTAAATTATTTAAAAATGTTAACTTAAGCTTTGTAGTGTTAGTTATGGAGAATATATTAAATAAAATATTAATGAACAGTAAAGTTAGTAAGAAGTCATATGGCCATATCGGAGCTTGTGTAAATATATAAATAGATATTTAACATAATATACTTTATTATTATTTTACTGTGGATCCGTTAGCTTTTGCTGCGCTGCGCATCACAGTCTCACAGATGCGTGCCCCTGTTATTAGCCACTTATCTTGCACTCCGAAGTTTCATGTGTAGTGGTAGCGTAGAGCTTGGCCGGTTTTCTTGCTATTGCTATTGACCTCTCGGTGATGGCTTCTGGCTGGGCGTATGGGCTGCAACGGTCGGCATCGCGTCGCACGAAGCGAGAGAGCTTCTTAAGATCGGGCTCTTCTACCTGCTGTTCAGCTGCAAAGTCGAACCATTGGTATCGTAGCGCCGGCGTTAATTTTTCTATAATGGCCTTGGTCACCTCGGGGCTGTACATGTAGTGCAACTTGCGTAGTGCGGCTAACGATGCTACGCTATTTGCGACCTTGTTAGCAAATATGCATAGCTCCATGGCGCGTCGGTCGGGCGTGGCAGTGCTCGCAGATTTTCCAGTTCTGTTAGGGCGATGGCGTCGGGACGACCGAAGCGGGTCCGAAGGGCTTGCATGACTTCGTCCGGTTCGGCGCATAATATGAGCAAATTTTCTACTGCTTCCCTCGCTCGTCCGCGTAACGCATTTCTTAGTCTCGACATATTTTCTATCTTGCTGTATCCTGATGACGACTCAATGTAAGCTGCGTTAAATGACAGCCACTGAGTGTGTGACCCACTGAAGACTGGTAGGTCGAAATGGTGTCGGGGCGTAGACTGTGCAGATTTCGCGGCGAGGACTATGGCTGAAGCTAATTTTTCTATACTGTCTCTCGCCGGTATTGGAGGTACCGGGGGCTCTTCTTTCTGTTGGGCGAGCCAGTCGCCTTGGATGACTGCGACGCGTGCTTCGGCGAGCTCCACTCGCAGTCTCGCTAACTCCGCCTCGGGTTGGCGAGACGTGCGGTTTTCTGCGATTTCTTGTTCTTTATAGATCGTGCCGGCTTGGGGGGGGGGGCTTGGCCGGTGATCTACATTTTCCACTGGTTTCTTCGACGTTGTTAAAATTAAAGTAGACAGCCGGTATTACGAAAACATTTTATGTGAAAATAGTCGAGCTTTTGCTCGACTTACTCTAGTGGATTTCCTAATTGTGATATTGTAACTCGTTCCGCATCTACTGGCATTGTCGCTGGTACTTCCACTGCGGCATCGTCATCCAAGGACAGATCTACTCGATCCTCTTCAGCATCTCGACAACCCGAGAATTCGATTGAGGTGACGTCACCGTCTATTTTAGCAGAAGGAATACCTGGTGTTTCTTTGTTACCATTACTTTCATCAGTTACACACCGTGCACCGAGGCCTGAAGAGACAATGAGTAACAGTCAGTATACTAACTGGACTGAAGAGCATTCCATTCTGTCTTTACAATCTTTTGTTGATTGTATAGAGCTTATAAGAGCCCTCACAACAGCCCATCGTATTCCATTTTCTATCAAAGCTAGAAGAGATGAGATTAGAGAGACTCTGGCTGGAGTTGTTGCTTCAGGTCACGACATGTTTTCAAAAACAAAAAGATTTCCATTTCCATTATATTTCACGTAGTAGTTAGTAATGTTATGCCGTACGATTAAATAATTGGCCAAGAGTTTTTAAGTACAGTGGTTACTGTATCTATGTACTGTATGTATTGATCAATTACCTTGATCAATTGTTTTTCTTACTTCTAGCAATAGCTTTTCTTTTTTAATAGCGTATTCTAATAAAGAACCTGTTTGATATTTGAAAAACAATGCATATTTGCTTGAATTCCAACCTTTTTTAGCATAGGTTTGTATGAAGTTTGATTTCCACTCGGACCACTCGGATTGTAAACTATGCTTTATCATCATGGAAGAGTACCAATCAGTACAGGATTTTTCAAGGAACAATCTTAAGATTTCGATTTTTTCCTCTTCTTTAACTATATCAAACCTTGTGCACTCTTTTTCAAATGTTTCTATCCAATTATGTGTATTTATATTTTTTCCATCAAATTTTTCAATCACAAACCTGTCAGCTAATCTCTTCAAACTATGTCTTTCTTTATTTTGTTGGTTTTCAATAAATTTTTCCAATATTTTTACTAAAGGGTCTTCTAAATCTCTTTTTATGGCAACCGTTGATTGTTCTTGGGTAATTTCTTCAAGAAATAAGTCCTGGAATATCATATTTTCATCTTCATCACAATATGTTTGTATTATATCTTCAGTCATTTTCATCCATACACTTCTACTTTGATGTCTTTTCTTCAATGTATTTTTTATTGTTGCAAAAGTTTTAGTATTTTGGATTTGTTTATGATATTGCATCGCTTGGTATTCTTCGGGAATCATGAAAACTTTTTCTTCTGATGTGGTAATTGATGTTATTCCGATATAATTTGATTTCCCATCTATGGTTGCTTTTACTTGAAATGTAAACTTTAATTTCTCCATGTGGCCAAAATGTCGTTTTATAATTCTTTAGGATTTTATTATTTAGGTTCTTCAGAATTTGTAATAAAACACAATTGAGTTTCTTTTCGTTTTTGATAGAAACGACATTTAATGCTATTACATTAATTCTATCTAAATAACCAATTAAACAATCAATAATCTTAGACAAAAATGCTTTTTCCTTCGTTGACATTTACAAATGACAGTTTCAATGACAGTGACATCCACAGACGAAAAATATATTTTTCTTACATGTAAATTCATTCATTAACATGGTTATGTTAATGAATGAATTTAGATCATGTGAAGGATACCAGGGTGAAGGACGAAGTTGCACAGCTTGTTAAGAAGTACAAGCCGCTACAAACGGAGGAAGCACCCAATAAACTCAACATTGTATTGAAAGACAGCATACAGGTTGCACGGAGGCCTCAACAATTATCTTTGTTGGAACAACAGGTAGTAGAAAATCAAGTTGAAGAATGGTTACAAGTAGGAATTACACGGCTGAGTTTTTCAAAATGTGCTAGTCCTCTACAGTTAATTAAAAAGGAGAATGGAAAAACTACAATTTGGCCGGATTATTGTTTACTAAATAAGAAGATAGTTAAGGATGAATTTCCCTTGCCGGTGATCAACAACCTGTTAAAATGTAGCAATGTAATTACACCTGAGTACTGGCAACACAGGTTTTTTGTCTTCCCTTGTTGCTTTCTTGTCAAAATGGTCGATATATTTTTCTAACTACTGTAATTGCTTTTCTTTTGTAATCAAAATACATTTCGCTAAACTGGAAGTGCAATCTTTTATTTTACATCAGGTTATGGGCCCAGACTAACCCAGACCGGACTCATACTGTGTTAAGGAAGAATATTGTTAAACTTGTACACGTGCGTGTCAAGGCAGGAAGAGGTTAGCATCGGCGAAATGGAAGTAAATTTAAATAACAGCATGTTGAAGCTGTAAGGTGCGAATAACTGGAATATTTGGAAATTCCAAACGGTAAATTTACTGAGAGGCCAAGGATGGTTGTACGTCGTGGAAGGCAGGTCTTTGAAAACGCTTGATCCAACTGATTTGAGCACATGGGAGTATAAGGATGCCAAGGCGCAGACATTGTTGGTTACAAGAATGACCGAGAAGGTAATGTTACACATAATTGCTTGTGAAACATCAGCAGAAATGTGGAGAAAGCTACAAAGTGTCTGTTGCGGCGCATCACTAGTTGCGACTAGTGACATTTCGGCGTGATAGTGCCCCTCACTAATCCGCCATCTTTCTTTCTCTCTGGAACGCGGCCGCGTATGCCCTTCCTTCTTCTATTTCCTCCTTCCTTACTATCAAGACGTGAAAAGTGCAAAACTAGTGAAAAGTACTTCAAAGGTTAATATCCATTTAAACAGTGTCTTTGAGCAGAAAACAGAGACAAATATTCACATTATTCAACAACGCTTCTATCAATACAAATTTAAAGCTGGTACTGATATGTGTACTTTTCTGTCCAAAATACAAGAACTACAAAATCAACTAAAACAGATAGGAGAGGAAATATTTTACAAATTTGTAATCACCAAAATGTCCTTACCGGAGGAATGCAAGCATTTTATATCCGTTTGGGAGTCAACACGAGTCAACGAGGATGCCCATAGATAACCAATACCAGAGGAACCACAGATGCGTTGCAGGCCTTTTAGGAGGTGATACGCTCGCTTCTTGAAGGTCTCGTAGCGGTTTGGAAATACCGCCGAGAACAGACCATTCCACAGTGCGGCTGTGCGATGCAGGAAGTTTCGCGAAAACCGCACGGTAGAGGTTTGCCAGCCATCAAGGTGGTGTGGATGGAAACTGGCGAAAATATAAGTTTTTTTGTCCTTCGAACGCGGATATTCAGCGAAATAACAATTACGAAAAAAACTACGCCTGCAACGCAACTACGCAGCATCGAAAACCACTCAACCACGTCTTCAGCCGTCTTACAACTCTGGAGAAACAATACTTCAATGTCAACAGATACACTGGAGAGACTAATAAACAGAAGACGTAATTTAAAAGATCGTTTGAAAAGAATATATAATTTTGTCGACGATCCGAAAGAGCAATTTATTCCAAAACTAAAATAGTACGCAAGAAGATACAGAATTCCTTGACGATAAAAACTTATCTCATTAACAAGAGAGGGCTTCGACAGAAGATAAATATTTCCAATACAAAGGAAGAATATTGGGAATTGTAAAGGAACATGAACATAATCTATCATCGGTCACGATTCAGGAAACATCTCACTCATTATCTTCACATCTATCTTTATTAAGCTTAACTGAGTTACAGATTCCCATTTTCGACGGCAACCTTTCGGAATGGCCTAATTTCAAAGCCCTCTTCGATGGAATTATTGATTGTCACCAGCAATTCACCCTGCTGCAGAAGTTCTAATACCTGAAGTCTTTTACGAGGAGTAGCAGCGAAGCTAATCAATTCCATCACAGTAAGCTAAGACAACTATCACCGAGCATTAAGTATTTTAGTCCAAAGGTAAGAAAACAAATTATTAGATGCCATTTTCAGATCTAGCTTATTAAAAATCGCTTTACCGTTGAAGTTGGTAAGTGACATCTTGAATTCTTGGTATTGGGTAGCGGATTAAGTCGCTAACAAAAACAAAAACGTAACTTGGTCGTCCACGGGCTCTTAGATGGTGTACATATGCCCATCTTGAATCTTGAAGTTGAAGTGGCGAAGAAAGTCTGCCTCAAGGATCGAAGTCTTCACGTCCGCGACGATGAAAGTTACGTCGTAGCCCAAATCGAGTTTAACGATTTTCTCTCCGTACGTATTAATAGGAGAGTTGTTTGCAGCGTACAGACGATAATTGCTTTCTGTCTTGTGTCTTGTCTTTGAAGTGGCGGCCAAAACTGACATATCTGCGCCTGTGTCTACGAGGAAACGTTCGTGAGTGTTTTGATCGTAGACACAAAGGCGATTACTTGTGTTATAGACACCCACCTCCACCACGTTCGGTGCCGAAGTAAATTTTCCGCCTTCTTTCTTCGGGAACACGGCGACTCGCATCTTTTTGCCTTGTTGCCTATCGGAAGTGGTACCTGCACTTCCACGTCGGATCGCCGGGTTTAGGTGCAGGGCCGTCGCGTCGGTTACGCGACTTTGTTCTTGATCGCCTTCGGAAGTGCGCCGAACGGCAACAATTCGACCGGGTGCGTAGTTCGGCAACCTCCAGAGATAGTTTTTAAAGTTGTTTAGAAACCATCACCGAGAGGCCGATAACAATAACTAGAAAACCAGCCAAGCTCTGCGCCACCACCACGCATGAAATTTCAGAGTGCAAGATATGCGACAAACAGGGGCACGCATCTATGGCGTGCCCACAATTCATCAAGGCCGACGTCGACGAGAGGTGGGACTTAGCGAAAAAACACTCGCTATGTTTCCGCTGTCTCAAACATCGAACACAGAAACATAGTTGCCGAGGCAAACGCTGTGACATCGACGCCTGCGCAAAACTGCACCATAGACTTCTACACTCTGAAATGAAGCCGAAGCCCAAGGAAGAAATCGAAGAAAAAGAAATAGTCGCTTCCACCTGGGCACAGAGCAACGTACAATCATACCTCAAGATAATTCCTGTGACGATCGCCGACACCAAGAGGAATATAGACACGTTCCCGCTCCTTGACGACGGCTCCACTATCACGCTCGTCGACGAAGAATTAGCAAAGAGCGCCGGAGTGACCGGTCCCGTCGAACCACTTCACGTCGAAGGGATCGGCAACCATCGTACCGCGGCGCATCGATCACAACGCATCACCATCACCATGAAGGGCACATCGGGCAACAAATAGAAGCGAGAACATTCGCCAATTTGAAAATAGCGTCGCAACAAGTACGTCGCGAAATAATAGCGAGCTGCGATCATCTTAAAGATATAGCCGAGCAGCTCCTATATAGAAAAGCCACCCCTAAAATACTTATAGGGCAGGACAATTGCGAAAGGGACAGACAGAGCAGCCGATCGCCTTTCTCACTCCATTGGGATGGGTTTTACACGGCGCCGCTACAAGAAGTCTGGGAAAGAGACAGCAATACGTGTCGTATCACGTGTTTGAAGACATCAACGAGCAGCTGCGACATAACTTTGCAATAGAGTCGTTGACCATCGAAGCGAAGCGACCGCGCACCGACCCGGAAGAACGTGCTCTCGCCATTCTGAGAGAGTACACGAAGATAAATAGTTCCGGTCGGTACAAAACAGCACTTCTTTGGAAAAAGGCCAACACTGTAATGCCAGATAACTACAACAACGCATACAACAGATTGTTATCGACGGAGCGGAAAATAGACAAAGATCCCGAACTCCGAAGCAAGTATGAAGTTTAATTTCACCATCCAGATTCTTACACCAAAACTTATTCAATAAAAATAATGCATAATTAATAAAATAGCTTGATAATAAATGCTCGAAAATAATCGTTTATAAATATGTATTTGCTTTATAAATACTGTTTCAGATATTAATACATAAATTATAAGAATACCAATTAATAACTTTTAATACTTTTTGAGCTGATTTTATTGAAATAAGGTTTTTTATGTTAAAAGAAATTGCTTTTTTAAATGAGCAAAAAATAGTGAGATAGTATTATACATAGAACAAAGGAATGATTTGCAAAATGTTACATTCTTAGTGGCCGTCTATAACACCGTACCGTAACAAATATAAAAATAAAAAACAGTATTTTATAATAAAAATTATTAATATTGCAAAAAACGAGGTCAATGTCTTTTTCAATTGTAAAGTCATTTAAGGCTATATATTCAGGTACGGTGTTACTCTAGATATAAAAGTTAGTCACTTTATAATTACCTCATTACGAAATTTTAGAAATGTTTTTAATAAACAGATTCGAAGGTGCTGCAACATTTGTCTCCCTTATGGAGCTTCTAATTCGAGTTTCTGGCTTATGAAGGTAACTCGTCGGGACCATAGAATGACTCTCGCTAATCCTGAATAACTGTACTTTGCATAAAAAGGATTGCTTGTGATATTATTGTAACAAAATAATTATTTTAATACACACTTTCAAATAGAATACAAAAAAAATGTAACAGCAAATACGTGTTACAAAATAAAAAGATAAGATCATAAAATCATAAAATAAAAACAGAGTTAAATAATGACATTAAAAAAGCTTCAATATTTTGGCGTGAATTGTAACGCAATTGAAAAGTATTGCAAACTTTTCTATCGAGTACTAATTTCATGAAATTTTATGTTATTTAAAACTATTATCACGCACACGCTTTTTATCAGCCATATTAATTCATATAAAATTTTTACTAAAAGCGAAAAACTAATATAAACCATATAGTATAGAAATAAGATAGAATTTGACAATTGGGATTTTAAAATAATAATACAAAATGGGTATGCCGAGAAGGCGCCCAAGGAGAAGACTACCAATACGTGGTACCTTCCGTACTTCCCTGTAACAAACGCAACGAAGCCAAGGAAAATCCGCGTCGTCCACGACGCCGCCGCCAAAACGAGAGGGGTCTTTCTCAATGACCACCTGCTGACCGGCCGCGATTTACTAAAATCGCTGCCCGGAGTCCTGATGAGATTCCGACAGCACCCAGTCGCCGTGACCGTAGACATCGCCGAAATGTTCATGCAAGTAAAAATCAGGGTCGAGGACCGCAACGCTCTTAGATACCTCTGGCGAGGCGCACGTCGTGAAGACCACCGGCCGGAAGAATATAGGATGACGTCGCTCATTTTCGGAGCAACGTCATCACCTGCAACAGCAAACTACATCAAGAATTTAAATGCAGAGAAACATAAAGAAACGAACCCGCACACCCGACTAGCTCACCACACTCGCGCCTTCACATATGTGGGATTGGATTATTTTGGACCGCTTAACGTCTCCATTAGAAGATCAAGACAGAAGATATATGTTGCGCTCTTCACTTGCCTCACGACTAGAGCAATACATCTTGAAATAGCGGCCTCTTTAAGCACGGACGCAGCGGTGATGGCCCTCTGACGCATGATAGCGCGGCGCGGCTGCCCGACGGAGATTTAAAGGTAAACTGTACGAAAGCGTACAACACGCTGTAGTAGCAGTCCCCAGGCATACGATCGAATGTGTATATTGCACGGACGACCGTCAAGACGCAATGGCGAAACTCGTGTTGAAGGCTACAAACGCGCCAAATAACAAAATAATAGACTACAACATCAAGATGGCAATCAGATACAGAGACGCAGCGATAGTAGAAGACCTACTGAAGATCAGGTCACAGAGAACGCTGCCACCTCCCTCAAAACAAGACTAGAATAGAATCATTATTACTTTATAACTATTACATATAAAAAAAAACTATAGATAGGAAGTCACTATTGTTAAAAATAAGATATTAAAAATAAAAAGCAAAAAAGAGTACGGACCGAGCGTCTGTAGATTTAGTTTTATTAAACCTTTAAAGGTGGTTTGGAGAAAGCGAGTGCACATGTGGCGGATTAAAAAGATTAAAACAAAGAGGAGCACGCTTTAAAGAAGAAAGACTTCGTCAAATTAAGGAGGTGCACATGGACTAGATGGCCTTTTCTGTTGTCATATATCGGCTTGATTTGATTTTGCATTTTCTGGCATTTGTGGTGTGTGCGCTCCTGTGGGAGTCAAATGCAGTGCAAGAGAGCGGCCTGCGCTGTAGTTTTCAACATTCAGGACATGGACTTCTTACTGACAACGCTGTAAGCGCACCTCCGAGGAAGCAGGTACGGACCCAAGAAGCCCGAATTTTAAAAATATATATGTCGCATCGGCCAAGGTCCATTATTTTAATTCGAATAAATTTGATGAAGTATTTATCAAATTTATTCATAAAACGAATTAAGACATTCGTTAAACATAAATTCTAAGTAAAACTATGTTGCTGTAAAATATTCGGAAGTGTAGGTACTTCCGGGCGACTATTATTGTTCACGAACAAGAATTAGAAATCAATCCTGCACGAAACCGTACCACTTATTCATGGTTTATTATTATCGATCATTAAATTATGTTCGCAAGAGAAATAAGCTCTGCTAAACTTAAATTAATAGCACTTTTGACTACGTCCAGGCAGCAGCCATCTCTTTATGTCTCAAAGTGCCAATTACATGAAAGCTATAACGTTTGCAATGTTATTAATCATCTTATGACTTTAACAATGTCTCAATTGGTGTAATGAACAATAATTCAAAGGAAATAAGAATAAAGTTGGGTAATTCATAGTGTAAAAACCAGTCACCATTATTGTTGTTGAGTAACTCTAATATCGAGTCAATTATCTGCTTGCTGTCAATGTTTTATTCAGTGGAATAAAACATTGATTTAATCAAGTGACAAAATCCGTGTACCGGGATATTTTGTTGATATTTTAATAATAAGAATTGGTCAAATACAAACAATTGGTCAATAACAATTGAGTGTTGTTAAGTCAATTCACCATCCCATTTTAATAATAACTCTGTAATATTGGTTAAAGAATCATTTCTACTGTTTGTTAGCATTACTTTATAACAACTGTTTATTTGTAATTCTACAGCCTTGTAATTACATTAACTGCCTATTTTGTAAGTTAAGTTGTATCCGGCAAAGACCTCAAGGTGGCGCCACCATCGTCAGATGGCGGCGACCAACCTAACTAAATTGGCAAAATCTTTATAACAGCGAGCGCATAAACAATCGCTCAGTCTGTCTTGGATTTTGGAGGAGTTAATTTTGTAAGTAGACTCCATGTCGGATTACATAAAAGTGTTTGAACAATTTATGTTTGGTGTAAAACCCCTAGTCTTAAAATCTTAAGCATTAAAAGTGTTAATATTGAGTCAATTTCTTATTGTAAGATTTCCCAAAGAATACTTAAACGCAATCATGCATTTTACTTAGCCTAATTTTCAAATAAATGCTATTAACCAGTTTTGAATTTGATTTGGCGGAACTGATGCAATATATGACGGTAGCAGTTCCGCATATTTCCTTTATCTCACACCCTTTAGAGCCTTTTCTTCTGACATATATATTTATTGTATGGACATTGTAATTGATTTATTCTTTTGTTCCTTTGGGAGCAGCAACGTGACAAGATAATATTAAGAAAGTGTTAAATATAAAATACAAGATTACAATAAATGCTGAAGAACACAAGAATTGTTTTATTAATATATGTCAACATTATTACACCCTACGCCATCAGCTAAAACATTAGAACATCGCACAGGCTCATTTATGCAAAGCCATATTTAGAAGAAGAGCTACTCGAAATTTTGTAATTGTTTCTCATAAGTGAGTTTATGTAAATTCTAGAGAAATAAATATCTTAAACCACACAATTCCGTTATAAAACATGCGATATTTTAGAAAATTCTTCGCCACAAGCCAAATCCACCTTATTGAAGTGGTTACCTACATTGAGTGAAAAAGGTACTGAGGACCTCTTTAAAGTAATTTCATAAAATTATGCACCAAAAAATACGTACATGGCTTCTTATTAATGTTTCAATCTTTAAATCCACTTGTAAATTTATAAGTCAATATAACTAGGACAAGGAGCAATATAACTACATTAAATAATTAATATCTAACGCTAAAAAAGTGGGTTCAGTAAATTTTGTATAAGGAACTGTTGTAACCTTGAATATCGGTAGCCGCGACCGACCGGCCATCACTGGATTAATAATTTTGTGTGTTTAATAAATATCTAATTTCTATCATAAACTCTTGGATTGTTTATAAAAAACCCTCAAGAAAGAGGTGAACCTAAAAAGAGTCAGGTTACAATGGGCCCATGTAGATATAAGTTGGTTTTTTTACTATGCAACAGAGAAACCATTAAAGAAGCTTAAAGAGGGCGTTTTTACCATTGTACTAGAAGAAGAATTACAATAAAGAAAAAGTTCTCCAGCTCCACAACCTTCAAAAGACATAAGAAAAGATGGTGCTGAACATTGACCAAAAGTAGGTGGGTTACTCCGGTGCAAATTGCCCGAATGTAAAGGCTATTCCACAATTTAGTGTAATAAATGTTGCGTCAATTTGTGCTTAAATATTTAAAAAAAAATAATAATATTTATAATGGAAGAATAGAAGAAGGATGGTGGTCGTCGGTTGTGTGTCGACTACAGGGCACTTTATAAGATAACACAGAAGGAAAGATATCCTTTGCCGTACATACAGGATTTGCTAGACAGACTAGTAAATAAATCGGTATTTTGCTGTTTAGACCTTGCAAATGGATATCATCAAATTAAAATAGAACCACAGTCGCGACCTCTTACAGCCATCGCCTCTCCTCCTAAGACTGCTGTGGCCAACGGACGTGTCCGCTCGCTACACATCTGTCGCTATCCGCTGCGCACAACGCCGCCTACCATTGTTGCGAGCCACCTGCGTCGGCGCAATTTTTATTGCACCCCCATCTGGCAAGCAATTCACTGTTTCTTGGTATTGCGTCATATTGTTTCCGACTTCGGAAACAGCTTGCAGAATCTTGTGAAGTGCCGTTTTTACCGCGCGGAGCAAGATTTTAGCAACGCATTTTAAGGCGGATACCTTACGGTGACACGAAAACAGTCGGATAGCGCCGTTAGCCCGCGTTTCCCCTTCAGGGAACCGCGTAATTCGGAAGGGAACTTCACCACTGGCCTTGGGTAGTGTCCTAGTCAACGTTGGTCCGCGTCTGGCCTTTTATACCCCGGGGACCATATAACATATGTAAGTTAACCTTTTCTGTACCAGCTGTCAGACTGTGGAACGATCTTCCTTGCCATATAAAAGGGCCATCTCCAAATACGCTTTTAAGCGTCAGGTTCGACCACTTTATGCTAAACCTTAAGCAATCCTCTCACTCATTACTTCATATTATGTTATCGTTGTTCTGCTATTATTATATTCTTGCTTCCTTTTATATTTATATATGTTTATATTTCTCTCTTGATTGATATATTCTTATATGCCCTGCACGAAATTGCTATGCTTTTTCACTAAGGATGACTGGTAGAGAATGCCACTAGGCATTAAGTCCTCCGTGTACTAAGATAGTGCTAAAGTTTAAATAAATAAAAAATAAATATATGCTGCGATGTGCGTCGATGTGATGGCCATTCGGGAATCCATAGAATTTGATGGATTTGGCTTGGCTTCGTGGATTTAGGACACAACATCACTAACCAGCAATCTTTGAAAGAAGAAAAAATAATTGTGTCAGCATAAATAATACAATCGTCGACTGAGATAGCGATACATACGACATGCGGTTTATGTGAATAGACTTAGGAAAGATATATTTGAAAATAAAAACCAAATAAGTTCTAAAAACATTTATTTTAATCATTCGTTTTCGCTACGTTTTTTTTATAATACAAAGCACGTTAAAAAATAGATTGACTATAATTTATAGTTATAAGTAATAAAATGCCTGCCTTTACGTTTCGTGAATACAATGATATTATTTTTGTGTACGGACTTGCTGACGGTAACGCTACCAGAGCCCGAGAGCTGTACCGAGAACGTTTCCCAACAAAGACTGAGGCCACCTACTTGGGATGCACAATTGACCGCAAACTCCGCATGCTGCCGCACTCGAGGCGAGTGCTTCAGTCGGCGCGTGCGGCAGAAGCGGTCTTGCGTCCAGTGCTGGCATCCCACCTGCCAATCCGAAGTAGGTTGGCCGTCTACAAGACGTACGTCCGCTCGAGACTGACGTATGCGGCTCCTGCGTGGTACGGTCTCTTGTCTGACACGTCGCGCAGGAAACTCCAGACCACCCAGAACCGGACCCTGCGGATGATCGTAAGAGCCGGTCGTTACGTCCGAAATGACGTTATCCACCGCGACCTGCGAGTGGAAACTGTGGGCGGGTTTGTATGAAGGTTGGCCCACAACATGTACGAGCGGGCTGACAACAGCTCGCACGAGCATCTGCGAGGCATCGCCCCCCTACACGCTCGCCCACCTGACGGATGACCATTGCCGCGTGAGCTCCTGCAGGCGTTGGCCCCAACCACCGAAGAAGATGGGGGTGGGAGGACGACGGGTCCGACAAGCAGGTAAAAGTAGGAGAGCCCTCTTTCCGCAGTATTAGCGATGCCTATGACCGGAGGAGCAGTCACCCTCCGCGCTGAATGCCCGAGTAAGGAGTTAACGACTCGAGACTCGCACCTGCGCGGCATACACAAAATGCCACGCGGAAGTACCCGAATCGTATCGTTTCCCAACAAGGCAAATTCCGAACGCGCAGATATTTAGGAATACTATTAGAAGGCTTAGCGAAACCGGAAATTTGAACTTACTGGAGCCCCGAGTGTCTACGCACGAATACCCGGTAGAAGTGGACGAGTTGATACTCCAAGCTTTCAGGTCTGATCCCACAACAAGCGTGCGTAAAGTAACAAAACAAATGCGCGACAGTCATGGTTTAAGACTATCCACCTACAAAGTACGGTCTTTAGTCCATGGAGATGGGAGACATCCCTTTCACTACACTCCTGTGCAAGGTTTGGAGGAAGGTGATCCTGCCCGACGCATGACATTCTGCCGTTACCTCATCAGTCAAGATGCAGAGGATGGCAATTTTCTAAGAAGAATTCTATGGACTGACGAATCGTAATTTGATAAAGATGGGATCACAAATTTACATAACCAGCACTACTGGGAGCTGAAGGGTGCAAACCCAAAACTAAACTGTACGAAAGCGTACAACACGCTGTAGTAGCAGTCTCCAGGCATACGGTCGAATGTGTATATTACACGGACGACCGTCAGGACGCAACGGCGAAACTCGTGCTGAAGACTTCAAACGTGCCAAATAGTAGAATAATTGATTATAACATCAAAATGGCCATCAGAAATAGAGACGCAGCGATAGCAGAAGACCTACTGAAGATCAGGTCCCAGAGAACTCTGCCACCTTCCTTGCGACAAGACACAAAATAGCATTGTATAGAATCTGTCTTTATTTAAAAAAAAATACATATACATATATAAATAGGAACTCACTATTGTAAAAATAAGAAATTCAAATAAAAAAAAAAACAAAAAACAGTACGGACCGAGTCTGTAGATTTAGTTTCATGAAATAAAAAATAAAACAACAAAATTAAAAAAAACAAGTGTCGTCGCAAATGCGATTCAGTGTCAATCTTTGGGCCGGTGTGATCTGTGGAATATTGATTGGGCCCCACATCTTGCCCGATTGCCTGAATGGCGAAGTGTATTTAAATTTTATTCGAAATGTCTTGCCGGATTTACTGGAAGACGTTTCTTTGCACCTCATATCAGAGATGATGTTCCAGCATGATGGATGCCCGGCACACTACTCGACTAGTGTAAAAGAATATCTCGACGTTACATACGTAAATTGGATTGGCCGAAACCTAAAAATATAAATAAAATATCATTAACCATGGACGGGGTTGCCCTGCGGGAGCGGGAGCATTCAAGTCAAACGCAGTCAAGTCCCGCAGGGCCCCTGCGGCTAGGAGAAGGCGAAGTTGATAGTGGCAGGCGAGGTGGTTACGCCCCGGGTTCGAGGGGCCCGCTGCGCCAATTGTTGCGGGTGTCTCCCCTCTCGTATTCCGAGGGGAGGCATCATTTGAGGAGAGGGAAAGGGCTTTCTTTTGAAGCCTCTTCCCATCACCTCCTTATAGGAAAAGGATAGGAAGGGAAAGCGGATTAAAAATTAGTCCTTATTATTTGAGTAAGTACGACAGAGTTATAGAATCTCATCTTGAACATTATTCATCTACTACAAACTCCGTGTTTACCGGTCTATCGGCAGACATTTAAAATTAAGTTATACAGTGCACCGTAGCGGTAATATTAGACGAGATTAAGTGTGGGATTAACCCAACCAAATTCGTGAAAAATATCGTTGAAAAGATGAACAAACATACGACGATGTGACTGTCAGATCAGGTGAACGGAGGAGAGGCGCAAGTACGGAGTCAATCTAGAGTGCCCTCGCGCGCGTTTCGTATCTTGTTATGATCACATCCTTTATTTGGATTTGAGATCAGATCCTTGGAAAATATTTTGGAATTAAAATCCTTTTTGGACATATCAATGGCAGGTTTTTCAACAAATCGTCGAATCAAATCGAGAGCTCAATTAGAGAAATTAACGCATTTCAGTCTTTAATATCAGAAGATATAAATAACAATTCGATTTTATTTTCAGTAGTATTCAGGAATTTTGTAACTTACCACGACACCGTCGGCGGCTGGATACAGAAAATGACTTAAAAACACAATACAAGCAATTGGGCGAATGATAATATAAAAGTGATTGTCGAAAAACCAATGCACCCACAAAGAGTGACTGTTTGGTGCGGTTTATGGGCTAGCGGCATCATCGGGCCCAATGACGGACCAAAGCGTCGACGCCGTCTTGAACTTCCTCAAGGCGAAATTCCCCGATGCGTTTAAAGCGCTTACCGCTTCCCTAGTAGCCGCGGAAAACGAACCCGCTTCAGGATCGTCGATCACCGCGTCCAGCGATGCGTCGCTACCGGCTAGCGACACGGAGGAAATGGAGTTAGACTCCCCACTCTCACCCAGGAACCCCGATGATGCAGGCGGCCTATTTACAGTCGTCCGCAAGAATAAGCGCAAGAAGCGCTCCTCCCCTGCCCCCTCCGCATCATCATCTCCTTCGTCTCCGGTGCCTCAGAAGGCGCTACGGCCACAGGCCGATTCCTCCAAACCAGGTTCGCCAATCCCTTCTTCGATGGAAGTCCCCGTCGAAGAACTCTCAACTGCGCCCTTAAGGCCAAACGGTCCCTCCGCTCCATCTTCTGCCCGTCCGGCACCCCCTGCGCCGCGCGCTCCCCAAGACAAACGTCCACCGCCCATTTACATCCAAGCTAGGGACAAGTGGCCGACTATAGAGTCGGCTCTATCCAATAAGATTAAGTGCACTGCCACTCCGACCAATCAAGGCATTAGGATGCAACTAGAGACAACAAGTTCTTCCGCGAAAATCAAATATACTTTCATACATATACGCTCGCCGAAGAGCGTATCCTTCAGGTGGTCGTCAAAAGGATCCCGAAGGAAATATCCGTTGATGAAATAACGCTTTCCCTTAAGCGTCAGAACATCCCTGTTTAGGCAGTACACCGGATGTTAAGTAGACGCACCAAAGCCCCTATGGAAATGGTTAAGGTCCAACTAGAACTCTCTCCAGAGGGTAAGTCCATCTTCGACATTAAGTCGATCTGCGGCCTTAGTGGATTGGTCGTGGAGCCACCTCGCAAGAGTGCCCTCGCCGGCCAATGCCACAAGTGCCAAATGTACGGGAACTCAGCCCGCAAATGCTTCGCCCGTCCTAGGTGCGTCAAGTGGCCTCGGTGACCACGGCACCACAGATTGTCCCAGACAAAAGGAGAAAACTCTCCTTGCCACCTTTGACCCACTCTCCTGTGTACTTTGCCAGTTACCAGGACATACAACTAATTACCTCGGGTACCCCAAAGCACCTAAGCGTAAGGCGCCCTACTCCAGCGTAGCTAGGCAACCGACTAGGAAACCATTCCTACGACAGCTTCATTTCCTCAGCTGAAGCCAGCATCTCAGCCCCCCCCACAATTAGCTTCCGCATGGGCTAAGCCGCGCCCCGCAGTGCCCGCGAGCACGCAACCACTTGACACGGGGACCAATCAGAACAATTATCCGCGAAATGCCGGCCGGCCGATTGTTGGCCGTTTGTTGCCGGCCTAGCCTAGCTAATTTATTTAACTTAAAAACACAATACAAGCAATTATTCGTTTGTCCCCGCCTGCTTCTAACGACGAATTTACAACCGTCGTTAATAAGAAGAAACGGAGGAAGCGTCCCTCTTCTACTGCCTCAACCTTCTCTTCTCCCTTGCCCCAAAAGGCACCCAAATATGTCCTCCAGACAGAGGCCAGCTCGTTCCAGGCTACTGCAACCCCCATCACGGCCCTTATGGGTCTAAATTATTTGTATTTGTATGGCCACATCCGTAGCTCCGTGCTCGGCCACTCTCACTCCAACGTCCAAACCGGCCGCTCCCAAGCCCGCGACAGCCGATCGCCCATCTGCGCCCCGCGCGCCCTGTGACAGGAAGCCACCCCCTATTCCATATATACATCCAAGCCCCCGGTAAATGGCCCATGTTTCAGTCGGCCATGTCCAACAAATTGAAAGTCGTCGTCAATTCAACTGCACAGGGCATCAAAATGCAGTTAGAAACTGCCGATGCCTTCCGATTTGTAACCCGTTTCCTCCAAGAAAAGGAGGTTTATTACCATACCTACACGCTCGCTGAAGAGCGCATCCTTAGAGTGGTGATTAAACGCATCCCTAAGGAAATTGTCGTAGAGGATATTTTACAATCCCTTAAGGAGCAGAAATATCCCGTCCACAACGTATTTCGTATGACTAATAGTCGTATAAGATCCCCTATTGACCTGGTACAGGTACAATTGTATCTATCGCCCGAAGGGAAAGCCATTTTCGACGTGAAGTCAATCTGTGGCCTTAGAGGGCTTACAGTTGAATCGCCACGTGAGAGTGGTCGACGCGAAATTTTTATAACAAAATTCTATGGAGTGACGAATCTTCTTGTAATAAAGACGGCTATTTTAATATGCATAATTTGCACAGTTGGCAAACCCACATCTAGTTAAGGAAGATAGATCCCAGTAACAAATTAAAATAAATTTGTGGTCTGGTATTCTTAATGGTGAAGTCATCGGCCCGTTCGAGCTGCCAAACACGTTAACTGCCGAGGGATATCTTAATTTTTTACAAACTGATCTCTGTGGACTTTCGGAGTAAGTGACCTTGGAGAATAGAAGGGACATGTGGCTGCAGCACGATGGCTGTCCTGCACGTTATGCCCGTAGCGTTCGAGATTATTAAGACGGGACGCTTACAGGACCGTGTGCGAGACATGCCGTTGCGTGTTGTGCAGCAGCACCAAATAGATAGCATGGTGCAGGTCTACTCGGAGCAGCCCTTCACCCGAATCTCAGGTTTTGCTCAAACATTTGAGTGTTCGATGTCTACCATTCGTAATCATTGACACAAAAACGGTATCCATAATAGGACACCTGCTAAAAAAAATAGAGCTAACGGAAGAGCATCGCACCGAAGACTACGTTTCGCTAGAGAGTTTAGAGATTTCGATTTTTCAAACGCCATATTTTCTGACGAAAAATCTTTTAGATCTAATCAAAAGTGGACGTCACAATTTATGGCGACCAAATAATACTAGGTATGAACCTCAAAATGTATTTCCTAATACGCAGTCGGGCAAAATTAGGGTAAACATGTGGGGTTGGATGAGTTCCGCGGAGCCCGGGAAGATAGTCTTCATAACATTGTTGTCGTCTTACGTGAGGTTTATTAAAGATGAGAAAATATGTGAAGAACTATTATTTGCTAGAAATTTAGAGACCGATACAAAAGGTGAAACCATATTCAATACATTGGAAAAGTTTTGCGATGAGAAAGAGATTCCTTTGAAAAATATTATTTCAGTTGCTACGGATGGCGCTCCGGCTAGGACAGGGTCCCATAAAGGCTTCATAGCGTACTTAAAAAATAAAATTCCAGATGTCCTTAGTGTACATTGCGTTATTCATAGACAACATTTTGTTGCTAGAAACTTGAGTGAAAAACTATTTCAATCACTGCAATATGTCATCAAAGCAGTCAATAAAATCCGCAACAGCTCTTTGAATAGTAGATTATTTCATCAGCTTTGTGTTACTAATGACGAGGATTTCAAGTACAGTTCTGCCGCAAAATGCTGAGCAAAATAAGAGAGGACCCAATTTTTTTTTCACAATATTTTATGGAGCGATAAATCGACTTGCAAGAAAGACGGGTATTTTAACATGCATAATTTGCACAGCTGGCAGAGATCTAACCCTCATTTAGTGAGGGAGGATAGATCACAATACCAGTTTAAAGTAAATCTCTGGACTGGTATTTGGAATGGACGGATCATTGGTCCGTTTGAATTGCCAGAGACATTAAATGCCGCAGGCTATTTATCCTTTCTGACGAAAGACCTGACGAGTTTGCTCGAAAATATCCCACTGGACCAACGGAGAACAATGTGGTTACAACACGACGGATGTCCCGCACATTATGCTAGAAATGTGCGGGATCGTTTAAATCAAGTTTTTCCCCAAAGATGGATAGGGCGATTGGGGACAATTTTATGGCCACCACGATCCCCTGACCTCAACCCCCTCGACTTTTTCTACTGGGGGTGCCTGAAAGAAAAAGTTTACAAAGAACCCATCACCTCCGTGAACCAACTGCGTGAACGGATACAAAATGCGGCGCAAGAAATTAATGAAGCTGGTTATGTAATTAAAATAAAGCGCTCATTTATCAGACGATGCCGCGCGTGCATTAGAGCTCAAGGTGCTCATTTTGAGCAATTTTTGAAAAAAAAATTGTCAAAAACATTAAATGTTTTATAAAATTTATCCATTTGTTTAATTTTTAGACTTTAATGAATCCTGTTATTAAAATAAGTTCACGATCACTCACCCTCACCCTTTCTATCTCTCTCCCTCATTTGTTTGCTTAGAAAGAGACAACAAACTACCAGGTAGAAAGATAAGGACCAAGGCTCAATTTAAATAATTTCATCTGCTTGTTGCACTAGGCAACAAGCTAGGTACTCACCCCGGCGCACCCAAGGCGCCGGGCATAGTTTCTCATCACTAACACGTGGTGTTTTTTATAAACCGCCGCACGTGGTATTTGTCTGCCGCAATCACCATGGAGTCCGAACTCATGGACTTCCTTAAGGCCCAGCACCCCCAAATCTGGGAGACGTATCTCTCATCCCGTCGAGCCACCATTCCCGCAATACGCGACCCTCGTCTTGCCACCCGGCAAAACACTTCGGCACCCAGGCCGATACCCGCCACCCCGCGTCCTCCAACCGCGCCGCTTGTGCGCCCCGTACCGGCGCCCCACGCTAGCTCTAACAATGCGCCCTCAGCGCGTCCCACAACCTCTCCCGCCGCCAATCCTACGCCCGCGCCCCCCGCACGGCCTCTCTCCGCCGCCTCTTCATCGGCAAAGTCAGATAGGGCAATCGTCAAGTCTCCCCGCCCCTAGTTCTTCTAGCCATAAGGCAAATATTGATATTTCTGACTCATCCGAGTCAGAAAGCTCCGACTCCGCAATGGATGTGGATTTTAAACTAGTTACCAACAAGCGGAAACGAGGACCAAAATCCCCGCAGCCCGACTCCACCCCGCAAAAGAAAGCCGCACAACCCATTCCACCCTCTGAACTCTGTAGGGAAAAGCCCTCTCCGCCCATAATCCTTCAAGAGAAAGGAAAGTGGGCCACCGTTTCAAAGTGGATGGCATCAGTTAATATCGTTAGTCTCAAAGCCCAATCAACGCCACAGGGCGTCAAGTTCCATTTACCTTCTGTAAATGACTTCCGAGTTGTCACTAGGCACCTGAAATCCCAAAACCTAGGTTTCCACACTTTCTCTCTCCCGGAAGAGAAAAGACTACGTGTAGTCATTAGAGGTTACCCGCTGGAAGAGGAACTCGCCCTCGTGGGAGAGGACCTCAAAAAGCAGGGCCTCCCTATCATTTCCCTTTCTAGGATGGTTCATCCTAAACTTTAGAAGAAAATGCCCCTCATAAAGGCCACCTTAGATCTTACCCCAGAGGGTAAAGCCATCTATAATATTA
>QDHC01001555.1:5855-19793 GCA_013186455.1 Papilio dardanus tibullus | reverse complement strand
TCTCATAAATGGACTTCGGACGTCTTAGGAAACATAATACAAATTTTATTAACAGGTAAAATTTCATTATTATTCTGTTATTATTTCATTATGGATCAAACCAGTAAGTCATTATTAGAACTTATTCAAAATTTAAATTTTAAACAGTTTTATGGGATCCAAAAGAGCCAAATCACAAGAAAAAAATATTTCTAAAATATGAAAATAAAAAAATACAACTAAAAAAACTATTTGATCTGATACTTTAAATGTATCTTTTTTCTATAACGAAAACACTTTATAAAACTCCTTGAATATTAATTAAAATGTTTATATTATCTGTAGTTATTTATAGCATATTCACTATTTGTAATCTGTGAATTGCACGAACTTTTCTTCGACTTTTGGTCTGTTGTATGAGGACGCGCACTTATGGAACAAATAAATTCGAAGCATTTGGGGCGCATTTTAATCCTGCCCGGTGAAGCCTTAGCATTATAGATGTGTCTCAGTCGCTGTCAGTTTGACATATGTCATGTCCGATCTACCTTTTTAATCTATGATGTCCATCGATAATTTGAAATGAAAATGAAATGAAATGAAATATATTTATTGCCGGAGACAAATTTACAATGAAAATTACAATAGGTGATTGTGTGATTTTTATTGTGTGAATTTTGAATTGTCTTTTAACATGGATTCTTTTTTCTACGTCTCTTCAATTTTGTATCTTTTATAAAGGTTGTTTGATTGTGTTAGTTTTAACACGTGTCTTGAGTTCTGTAGAATTTGTTTTATCTACGATAATGATGTTTTGTAGATTGATCGTCTTTCAATTTCTTTGTCGAAGTAGAAAGAAGTAAAACATACAGTCGCAAAGGGTTTGCAAACTATTGGTTTTCGCGATACAGGAACCAATCTCTCTCTTGTGCCATGTCTTTACCTGAAAGATAAATTTATTCATGTACATCTAAATAAACACATGTGGTTTTATTGTTTAAAATATGTCAACTATTGTATCTTTAGCCCATATTTGGCACGTTATGCAGAGAAAATCGTTATATTTAAATTTAATAAAGTTGTGAAGTAGTTGTGGGGTGTGAAGTATTAAGAAGAGGCGTCATTTGATGAGTTATATGGGTTGGAGGTTAATGCGTCGACTTCCATATCAGAGTTGGAGGATTTAGAATCACGACTTGAGTCAGAGGTACTAGAAAAGGTCCATTTTTTGCCGCTTGAACGGTTCCTTGGAGGGCTTCAGCGTGAGATTGTACATTTTGATGGAGAAGACTTCTGAAATGACTTATTAATACCTGGTTTTATATTAAAATCAGTCAAGAGGCGTTGAAGTGTTAGCTAATTGTGGATAGCACTATTTCTTGGGACACTCATTGGTTATGATGACCTAACATTTAACTCACAAGGGTCCTTCCTTTACTCCGGAGGACAATTGTATTATTGAAAAACTTTTTTAAAAAATGGTTCGACCGGGTTTATAATGGAGTTTATGACATGAGAATGTGAGCTTTTCGTCTACAGTGTAGAGGTTTTTAAATAAAACAACCGATTTCCTGAGATTCCAGTGTTTGCAGAAAGACAATAGCGAAATATTTTTTCATATCCACTTCAGTGACGTCTTCTCACCGAGTTAACCTGGATCTGGGCTTCTGGTCAAGCCACACTAATACCGAACCATAACGGTTGGTTTCGCAAACAATGTGGGAAATAATATTGGCATCCCAAATTTTAAGGAAAACTTCTACGGGAGCCAAAGAAGAGGTGTTGAATGTTGGGCCAGTGGTCTCCATCCATATCTCTATATAATATCTCATCTCCATCAGTTTTCCCTCACATACCCCATATGTGTTCCACTGCCGTATGTCATTAGTTTTCCTCTTTTTTTTCGAGGAGGCACCGTTGGTACCCCCAGTAACATGGGGCATGTGTTCCACTGTCGTATGTCATTAGTTTTTCCCTTTTTTTCCGGGGAGGGACAGTTGGTACCCGCAGAAACTTGGGGCATGTATTCTACTGTCGTATGTCATTAGTTTCCCCCTTTTTTACGTTATCTTGTAGCACTCCCTCCACTGCCTGGGAAAGTGTCCGGTCAGTCCTTCAGTACTCTTATATTTCCGGTGGTCCACGCTCCGCCTCGATTGCCAAGTCGATGTTCGAATATCGAATTTCCTGGCTTCTTCGGCTATAATTTTCTCTAACCTCTATGGCAGCGACAGCATGTTTACAGGCATAAGTGTCCTGACGTCGTCTTGGGAGAATGCGCCTCTTGCGGCCTGCTCGGTGCGGTGCATTGCACTATCAGTTCCCACTGCATTATCTTTTATTATACTTGCCTTGCCTCCATTTCAATTTCCTCCCTTTCTGGGCTTCGCATTGCTGGGTTCTTTGGAACTCCTTTTGACACACATTTTTTGCGGTATATGGAGTCACACCCACCTTTACACTTAATGACATTATCTTTCGTTAAGTAAAGAAACCTAGACCTGGGCCTGGTATTGATTTCTATCTTCTCTTCTAAAGCATCATTTTTCATGGTATATTTAACTTTTAATAGATTTGTAGAAGATTTTTTGAATGTTGCTTTATCTTTCCGGTAAGGTTTCCTTTAAAATATTTGTCAGAAACATTTTCATAATTTTTAAAGTCTTTGTTAATAAGGTTTTCAACAAAATAGGCTTTTGGTTATTATTTGGTTGGTGGCATATGGTTTGTAAAAATCGATATCGATACAATTAAATCGATAACGAATAAACACAATCAATAGCTGTTATTTTCGTACTTTATTGTATACCATTCGCTATTTTCTATTAATATAATAATTCTCTTCGTCTTCTACCCTGGCACCGTCAGCCCCTACCCTGTGCTCGTACGTTGTCTGGTGTATGGTAAGAAACAAGGAGATCTTGAATCTGAAATAGGAGAAAGCGTAGTACATTTGTTATTTTATTTTGGAATTTAATCGTAATTTTTCTTTGAAGCATCTTACTGAAATAAAGTGCACCCTTTGCGACTGTCGGACCCAGGTGAAGATATATGTTTAGAAATGGATATGGTAATCAAATCACACCTTCAGTGATGAGCATGTACAGTGC
This sequence comes from Papilio dardanus tibullus, assembly GCA_013186455.1. NCBI lineage: Eukaryota > Metazoa > Arthropoda > Insecta > Lepidoptera > Papilionidae > Papilio > Papilio dardanus. Next base: position 16,704 of record QDHC01001555.1, on the reverse strand, counting down.
AAAACAACAGTGGTACCCCTGCCTTAAGATACAAAAAGATGCCTAGAGGTTATGTCTCTAATGTAAACAAATGCAAACGTTTTACTTATACTTACCAGTGGAGGTCAGAGGAATTCCATTCAACATTTATTTTGCACTAAAAAGTAACAAAGGCTATGAGTTTGGTTACTAGATGAGCAGTTTTTAACACATTTCCGAAAATTCATCTCGAAAAGTGTAGTTTTTTTATTAGATTTTTAATCAAGAAGAAAATAGGTTTAATTTGTAACTCATCTAAAGTTATAAAGAGCGTGGAATACACAATAAAACATTTATTTTACTCGTTACATGTACGACGTAAAAACAATCAAACAACGATCCAAGATGGCGATCGACAGCGAACTATATTTATGGCCAATCAGCAAACCAGCGATATCGAAAATTTTAATGTACATTCTTGTCCATTTTCGTTTTTGGAGGTGACTTCTGTGAAGGTGCTACTGTGGATTGCTTGCTTGTTCCAGGAACATTCCAATCTTCTAGAACATAACTTACCTGTTGCACATTGTTTGCACAGATAACTACTATACTAAGCAGAGGCAGATAGGACACTTGCCATTTTCTACAGTTTTTACGATTAGTTCCACCGTTGGCGCAAAGCGCTAGTGTCGCAAAGCGGGCAATAAACCCTGTCAATACAAAATTAAAATACTTATAACTAAAACTGGGGCAAAAACCCGGTCACTAATCTATAATTAGAATAGAGGCAAAAAGCCTCGGCGTTGAATACAAACTTAGTTAGTTAGTTGTATGGGCTCGTTTTCCGCAACTCCACGACCAGCGCGTATTTTGCGTGTGAGCAGGGCTAGGGATCACTCTAGCCAACCCAACTCTCCGAAGAATCTCAGCAACCCCTTGATGTTGTTGATCTCCGGGAGTGTCCTCGGCTAACCGAGGTGTTTTACCCTGTAGTCAGGCACTGCCGGGCAGTGCAGTAGAACGTGAGACGTTGTTTCTTCATCCCCCAAACACGCTCTGCAAAGGGGGCTGTCCGTAATACCTATGTTGAACAGATGTCTGTTAAAGTTACCGTGACCTGTAATTGCAGCCACGACCGTCCGTACCGTCCGTAGTTTTGTGCGAAACCCCTTTAGACGGTGGCAAAGGAGTTCCGCACAGAGACCTTTTCGGCCGCCCCAGCTCAGCAGCTCGCTCCGTACAAGATCGTCGGCTCGACGACGGCGACATAAATTGTCCTGATTATCTCCGGGCACAGTCCCCATTCCACCCGAGCCATCGTCGACAGTTTCCTATATAGATTCGTGGCCTTGCGGCACACGTAGGCAACGTGGTTGTTGAATGTTAATTTACTGTCGACGATGACTCCGAAGATCTTAAGCTCCGTCACCATAGACATGTCAACGTTTTCTTTAGCCGAAAAATTCTAAAAACCACTCGGGGACCTGGGTCTCATCGAGAGCTGTCGATTAATACCCAGAAAGTACAGGGTCGTCGATTTAGTTTTTGCAGCGTTATTTTTTAAAGATTAAATTTGTCCGAAAAATGTTGTTTTTTAGTTCTAAAAAAATTTCTAAACAGAATTTCACTACGCGAATTTCACTATCCTAACCGCCGCAATTTTGCGCATCGATTGGTGTATCACACTTATACTTTACTATACTTTCAAAACTTTTCCCGACACTTTGATTTTTTGAAAGTTTTCAATACACGGAGCACAATTTCACAACTTTGAACGCGTCTGGTCACCAGGAGGGGTAGCGCGCAACCTCCGTATCTAAGCTTGCGCGTGATCACCATCGCTTGCGTTTTTTTCGGCGGAAAAACGCAGCTTGTTCACGACACCCCAATCGTGTACGCAGGCTAGGGATGCGTTGGCATCCCTCTGGATCCCCAGAGCCGTGTGCCCGGAGAAAACCAGGACAATATCATCCGCGAACGCCTGGACTTAGGCACCCATGCTATCCAGACTGTGCAGGAGGGGGTCCAGGAGCATGTTCCAGAACAGGAGCCCTCCGATGGACCCCTGTACGCACCCCTTAGTTTGGGCTTTCCTCACACTCTGGCCAGCGTAGTGGACCACTACGGTCCGGTCCTTAAAATAGTCTTGGACCACACGCCTCAAGTTTACGGAATTCCTTTGTCCATGAGGCGGCATTTGATGGCGGGCCACCAGGCTCCATCGAACGCCCCTTCTATATCAAGGGAGACCAAGAGAGCTGTCTCCTTCCTGTGGAGGATGCCCCTGACGTGCTGCATGAGGTCATATAGCGCGTCCTCCGTGCTCCGCTGCGGAGTGAAGCCGTACTGTCTCGCATTGGATTTGGGCAAGTCATGCCAGCGAATTCGCCGGCAGAGAATTTTCTCATATGACTTGCCCAGGATGGCTAGTAATCCAATGGGACGGTACGACTTTGCGCGGGCATAGTCTGGACACGCTGGTTTCCTCAGCACCACGACAGAGGCCTCCTTCCACGGTGCCGGGAAGCACGCCAGGTCAAGGCACCGGTTCAGGATTGCTAGAAATATGTCGATTTCGGCGTATATTGCATTGCAACAAATATCGCTCGTAAATCCATCCTGACCCGGTGCCTTTTTGGGGTTGAAACCATGCAGAGTCCGGACCAACTCCCCTTTGGTGATAGGCGGGTCATCGGTCTCCCCTGGAAGACGCATACCGACCAGGTCCGCTCGGCTTCTGACGACGGTGTGGGCCTCAGAGTCCGCAACATCGTCGTCATCGGCGAAGAACGTCCTGGCCAGCAGCTCAGCCGATTGCTCCGGGCTCTGCACGACTCCATCCTCCACCAGAAGTTGATCCTCCTGGTGACCCGACGCCCTTCTCAGCACCCGGTAGATACTGTCCCACATGGACTCCCTTTCTTGCTTCGAACAGAACTCCTTCCAACTGTCGGTTTGGGCGCCGACCACCTTCCGTTCTTAATCGGCCTTGGCGCTCAGGTATTCATCAACGACGTGCTGTCTTCGGCGCGGTGCGCCGCAACGGATTCTACGGCGTTTCGTGTTCACGTCGTGTCGCAGCCTCTCCAGCTCGTCGTTCCACCAGGGAAAGCGTTTTTTAATTTTGGGTGGTTTGCGAGGGGGAATAGTTTTTTCACATGCCTCGTTTATGCACTCCATATATTCGGAGACCGCCGCCTCAAGCTCCTTCTTGTCGTTGATGGTTTGGATTCGCTCCGGGGTGAGGCCCCGGGATGTCAACTGACCACGCATCTCTACGCTACACGTATTGCCCGATGATCAGAGCTTGTCACCGAATCGTCCACCTTCCAGTCACGGACGCTCGTCAACAATCCGTGGTTGCAGACGGTAACATCGACGTGACTCGTGTATCTTCTGCCACGGATGGTATCGAAGGTGGGGACGATGAATTAACTATGTTGCTATTTAGTGCCTGTAGCACAGCCATAAAATATTTTACTATCAGTTAATATGCGAATATTTTCGCCTACGGCTTTCCGTGCTGCTATGGCCTGTGCTGCCTCAATGACTCCTATACATTCCGCTTGGAAGATGGAGTTGTGTGTTCCTAGCGCTTTGTGTATCCTTATGTTAAGATCCTCTGAAAAAACACCTGCACCTGTACCTTGGTCTGTTTTAGATCCGTCAGTGTAGATCATTAGATAAGGATCAGGATGGAATTCCTGAAGGTGTATCCTGTATTTCTTGTCGAAAATGTATTATTTCTGGATTATGTCCTGATTAACATCTATGATGGGCAACTCTGTTATGAGTGTGTCCAGCACTGACGCATGTTCAGTACTTCTGTTCCTCCACAATTTTAGTGTTCGTAGCCTTAACGCAGTCAGCGTAGCTACTTGTTGTAAGTGGATGTGTAGGGGCGTTAGATTTAGTAAGGCTTCTAAGGCTGTCGTCGGAGTAGTTCTCATACTGCCTGTTACAGCCATACAAGCTAATTCTTTGACAGCCCTGTAGCATTTTGCATGCCGTTGTTTGCTTAGTTTTAGTCCACCAAACAACGGCACTATATGTGATCATGGGACGGATAACAGAGGTGAATATCCATAACACCATTTTTGGCGTTAGTCAGCTTTTTACATTGCCAGAAGACAATGCTGGCTTTGCTGATTTTGTGTTCGAGGTGTTTAGTCCAGTTAAGTTTATTGTCCAGGATCATCCCTAGATACTTTACCTCTGTAGATAGTTTTAACTTGGTACCAAACAAGGAGGGTAGGGTGTGATCCTCCAAAGCTCTTTTCTTGGTAAACATGACAAGTTCTGTTTTGTTGGGGTTAGCAGAGAGTTCAAAGTCTCTGCACCATCTTTCTACGATGCGTAGGGCTGTTTGGGTGTGGTTACATACTGTATTGGCTGATTTCCCTGTGATTAGGATTGCCAAATCATCAGCGTAACCTAGCGTAATACAAACTTATTTCCAATATGGCTGACAAAAGTCGCAGTCAATATGTGATACTGTGGCAGTTTGGAAAACGGCCTGTTTGTTAACATTTTTTTTAAAGTTTCAAACAACTTTAAAAAACAACAAAACACAAGAATATGTATATAATAATTATCAAATTTAGCTAAAGATAGTTAAAACACTCTAAATACTAATCTTACGAACAAAAATCTTTGTAAAAATTGTTTTTTATATGTTTACGAAACGAGCTGCCATAATCGTACCGCCGCCTCTGAAATCGGATCAGCTAAAATTGAGACCAACATCAGCTGGGTTGAGCTTCAACTCGCAGTTAGTATTAAAAGGTTTTTTATAGTCAATTATTTTTATCAAATTAAAAAAAATAATGACCAGACGATTTCGTTTAAACGTTTATAACTTGAACCAATAGGCCACAGTTATGGTTCTAATGAATACATTTTTTAAAACTCATATCGTAAGTAATTTTGATTCAGATTATTGTAGAAATTTGACTTGGAAATTATTAAGTCTTGGTATTAATATTTTGCTTTATTCAATGATAATTCAGTTGCTGACGCTCTTGTCGTCGGTGTTGGCGGGAAATGGTGATGTATCATCGTTCCAATTGGTAAGTCTACTGGCTTTAAAATCTTCAATATGACAGACGTTGCATAAAACGTACGGTAATCTTCCCTTTATAAAACTAGCTGTTGTACGCGACTTTGTCCGCCTAGAATTAAATAATATACCCTATGCTACTCGGGGATAATGTAACTTTCTAATGATGAAAGAATTTTTGTTATCGGCCCAGTTCTTAAGTTGAGAAAGGGTGGGTAGTAAGAAAAATTTAAACAAGCCTCCAACTCTCCATACGATTTATTTATTTATTAAAGAATCATCTACAGACTAAATTACAATACATTTTCATAAAACAAGTAACGATATTAACATGCTATATAATTTAACCTAAATATACATTCGTTTTTTCTGAGATGTTGCTGTTAACTGCATTGATAGTTTTTACAGCTTTATCTAAACAGAGCTCTCGGTCACGGATTACAGAGCTAGGTTCTAGTGTATCTAAGTCCCTAGTTGGTTTGTTTGTTTGTTTAACAAGAATGTGCTCCGTGATGCGGTGCCCTTGGTGCATGAATGTTTGGCGCGAATACTTGTGCCCGATTCGAGGGGCCGTCAGTTGCTTCCATCGGTTTATCCTGGCTGTCTGGCAAGGGCACCATACGCTTGCGCGTCACCCTAACTAACTTTTTGGTGGATATCTGAGTAGTGGGGTCCGCACCCGACTCCCACTCCCCCGCACTCTTTCTGACGCTCGAAACTTGAAACTTGAGGACGGTTCAATGACAACCGTCTCCTCCCTATTTTCTACTGGGCTCTGAGTCTGTACTTTAGTTAATTGTAGGCAATAGGCCGTGTCAATAAAACATAAAACTTACAACTATTGTATCGGGCAATAAACCCTGTCAATACAAAATTCTTATCACAGTATTGATGGGTCAATAAACCTTAAAATAATAATACAAACATAGAGTAAAACTTAAATTAATATAACTGGCCAAAAGCCAAGTCGCTATGTTGTATAATGAGGGCAAGAAGCCTCGGCGTTATACATAAAAACTTGTTTCCAATATGGCTGACAATGTCGCCGTCAGTGTGTGGTATGTTGTCAATTTGGGAAACGATCTGTCAAAACGGAGCAACGGACAAGTGGTTTTTTTATAGAGAGAAAAATGCCTTAAGGCAGCGTCAGACATGGGAGCTACATGTCCGGTGTGTCGGGCTCAGGCTCATTGGTGTTCATCTATCCTAACATGAGTCCCATACCGACTAAACAACCCGCTCTATGGACTTTTTATACCCCCACAGCCCTACCGTCAAGTATTACTTCGTGGAGGTGGTCTCAGCAATCTTGCTTTTCCTTCATGCAGTCTGTGCTTTAGCTCCTATAGTCCATTGCTGGCTCTTCGCCGTTCCTGTTCAGCACGCCGGACTTTCTTAAGTACTACGGCGGCGTAATCACTCACTTCATTCCATGCTTCTTCCGTTTTAAGCATGTTGTCCACTATGTTTTCGACCGTAGTTGGTTCGATAACATTTTCCAAATCTTCACGCTCCGTGGAGTAGGCTGGACATGCGAAGAACACGTGTTCTGTATCCTCAGGTACACCACAGCCGTGTGGGCAATCGGGGACATCTTCATGTCCAAAGCGGTAAAGATATGCACGGTAGCATCCGTGACCCGTCAGCATTTGCGTAAGGTAGAAGTTTATTTCCCCATTCTTACGCTTGATCCATTTTTCTAAGTGTCCAATCAGTTTCTACGTCCACCGGCCCTTTGTTGATTGGTCCCACTCTAGCTGCCATTTTGCTATCGTCTGTCTTCTAGCAATGTCTTCTGCTTTACTTCGTATTGCGCTCGGGCTTCTTCTGTTGAATAATCATTTTCTCTCCGCCGCCAGCAGGTGTACGGGTATTGCGCCGGCGATTACGCATGCAGTATCTAAGGATACAGTGCGAAACGCGCTGATGATTCTAATCAAGCTTACCCGATACACTGATTCCATCTTTTTTCTGTTCATCTTGATGTTAAGCGCATCCGCCCATATTCCCATATGACCACCATACAACAAAACAGAAGTACTTACCGACATCAGCAGATTCCTCTTCTTTTGACGCGGGCCACCTACATTTGGCATAAGCCTAGAGAGCGCCGCGACAACTTTCGACGTCTGCACGGCCGCCTGTTTCACGTGTGAGTTAAAGTTAATTTTTAAAAGAATTTTCAGTGCGATTGATATAGGTCTTATAGCATGCTGCTTCCATGGTCTTCACTCTGTCACGCAAGAGCTTAAATGTTAATTCGTCCGACTTATTACCATACGTCTTGTATTTTTTAAAGTATTTAGATTTTTCCACCACACTGGATATTTGTTATTGTTAATTATTCTACGAGGTATATGTTTATTTTGTAGGTTTGCTATAGTTGTATTAAAAAAATCAACAGAGTCATCCACTGAAAGATGTGAAAATTCTTTGAGCCAATCAATTGAGGCTATAACCTTATTTAGGGATTCGTAATCACCTTTACTGTAGACATAACGCATTCTCGGAGCGCAGTCCAGTGGCGGCGAGATACTGACTTCAACGTCGATTAACAATGCGGGATGGTAGGGGTCAATAGGAACTATGGGGTCTAGACACTCCACTACCGAAACTATGTTGTTTGAAAGTACTAGGTCTAAGTTTTTGCCATACCTATTGGTGACGCCGTTATATTGACTTAGACCCAGCGTGCATAATCCATCCACTAGCATAACTTCGTCACTGCTAGAGAGATTCTCTGGACTGAAACACAGGTTGTCAGCTGTCCACTGAATTCTACTCAAGTTAAAATCACCCAATACCACAAATATGTCATCAGTATTATTGTTGTTAAGCACTGAATCACTAAGCGCAGACATAAAGTTTTCAAGTTGCGAAGAAAAAGAGAGGCCGTTGTTTTGTTTACATAAGTAAACAACACAAATATGCATAATTTTATAATCGCGTTAGTTACGGTTGTTGATTCGGATTTTTACCCAGAGATCCTCGGCCGTGGAGTGCAAAAGTGGGTCCGGGTTGGCAAGTAGCTCCCGCCGCGCCGCGATAAGAACCCCGCCGCCCAGAGTTTGCCCTGTCGAGTCATAATCACGGTCGCGTCGCCACACCATATAATTATTATCAAAAAAACTCCGAATCTAATATACCACTAGTTAGCCAAGTCTCTGTCAAAACGAATGTAATAATAGTTGTCGATAGAAAGTTTCTGTTTTAGTTCTAAGACCCCGTACGTTTTGATAATAAATACTAAGCTTATGTTCACCGTTGTACGCGCCTGCTGGTTGTAACAACAATACTATATGCATCATTATAATAATTTAGAATAATATCATTATTGAAATTAGAGTTAAGTAATAAGCCAATCATATTTATGCAGTTAAAATGTGGGACGATTTCGTGTACAGAAAACGTAAATTAGTTGTCTCTAAGTTAGAGCGGCATGGGAGATGATAGTGCGTATTAATTAGTGCGGGTGCGAGCGAGCCAAGGTGTAGGCAATACAAAGGGCCGGACAAAGAGCTGTTGCATTCCTTACTAATGACCTAGGGGTGCTCAACCGTTTACAAGTATGTGACATATTTATAATAATATTACAACTTAGTGATTTTAATACAAAAATTAAATATAATTTAAGTGGTAAAAGAAAAAAATTAAGGTATACAAAGCAATTTAAACATTTTAGTAAGTTTAAAATTAAATAAATTAAGTTGAATAAAAAGTTGATGGAATAGTAAATATAAAAGAACGCTAACACATTTTGGAGATAATTTAGACAAGTTTGTTTAAATCGCTAGGCTTAACAAGAACAAAGGCTTTGCTAGTGTTATTTTTACGTACGTGGATTTTACCATGCTTGACCCACACATATTCGTATTGCCTTTCTTTGGCACGGGTTTTTACATTAGTTAACATTTTCTTGGTGTCAGCACTCAGATGATCATTGACAAAGACGCGTTGAGGCAATCCCTGAAGTCCTAGGTCAGCAGTAGATAAGGTCCTGGCAGCACGCGCAGCCGCAATAAAATCCTCTTTTACGTATCTATTTAGAAAAGTAACTATAATCAACTTCTCGTTGGAGTTATACATCGGGACTCTTGGTATATAGTTAATTAGTGACTTCGGACATGCGTAATTGATTTTGCGGCCAATCGCATCCATTATGGTGAATAGGTTTTCTCCTTTATGAAGTGGAATTCCTTTGATTTCGATATTGTTGAGCCGCGAGCGCTGCTCCTGTGTGGAAAGTTCGTGTTGGGTTTTTGCCAATTCGGACTGCAGGGAGCTAACTATATCGTCGGTTTTACCCAATTGTGAAACCCTGGACTCCACTGCCAGGAGTCTTGTATTAAATTCATCAAATTTGGCTTGGGACACATCACTAGCTATCTTAAGCTCAGTCAGTTCGTCTTTGATCGTTCTTATGTCCTCGGCCAACGTTGGCAGGCTGGTTAGCTGCCGCTTCATGTCCCGAATTTCACGGAGTATGGTCTCTAGAGTGGCAGCTGAATCACTGGTTTCTATCTCAGCCGGGATTACGCAGGGAGCAGGTGAAGATTGTTTGCACGAGGCGCATCTCCATTGGGCTCTTCTCTCGGCACCTAACTTACGCCACCCTGATTCAGAGATGCCAGCACACCCAAAGTCAAGGACCTTCCTACAGGACCCACACTGAACCCCATCAGTAAATTTGGAATTACATAACACGCACGTCTTCATATTTCACTTTTTAATATTTATTTATTTTTTTTTTTTTTTCGACCACAATAAAATAATATGTTTTAAACAAATAGTGTACTGCAGCTAAAAAGGTTGGCGATCTCTGATTTTACGCAGCGACTAGAGAAACGCGTGCAGTGCGAATGAATGCTCACAGACAAGTGAAATGATAGGGAGGCCCTGCTTTTTGAGGTACTCTTCCACAAGGTCGAGGTCCTCTTCCAGCGGGCAACCTCTGATGACTACACGTAACCTTTTCTCTTCCTGGAGAGAGAAAGTGTGAAAACCTAGGTTTTGAGTTTTGAGGTGCCTAGTGACAACTCGGAAGTCATTGACGGAAGGTAAACGGAACTTTTTTTTTTTTTTATAAATTATAAACTAGCGCTTGACCGCGATCCCGCCTGCTGATAGGCGGAGATGCGGTCGAAAGGTGTTACGCGCTAGTTTATTAAATGCCTGTTCACCCTACTTTTGAAGGTACCCACGTTATAGCTGGACGGAAAAAACTTGACGCCCTGTGGCGTTGACTGGGCTTTAATGCTGATTATGTTAACAGATACCATCCATTTTGAAACGGTGGCCCACTTTCCTTTCTCTTGAAGGATTATGGGGGGAGGGGGCTTTTCCCTAGGGGGTTCAAAGGGTGCACTGGTTTGTGCGGCTTTTTTTTCGGGGTGGTGTTGGCCTGTGAGGATTTTGGACCTCGTTTCCGCTTGTTTGTGACTAGTTTGAAGTCAACATCCTGACAAATGTGAAAACAGAAAGAACAATATACACTGGCAATGTTTATTCATTAATCTGGCATTTATATACAATATAATTCTAATATTAAAACTAACTCTTTTCTTAAACGCTAATGGCTTTATTGATATGTTTTGGGTGTGAAAAATAGATGATTTACTGAGAGAAAATGGATTTATTTAGAGGCGATAAAAATATACGTTGACACTTACATTGTTGGCAGAACAGAGAGAGGTGACAGTAGGCACAGACAAAATAAGATTCATAGATCAATAGACAAAGTGATTAGTTTATAATCGATAATAATCGATTTCCAACACCCGCCCTTAAACTAAACTTTGATTAATACAAATCTTCTGTGCCGACTGACTGTCA